>JARGCV010000006.1:2030000-2320000 GCA_034064705.1 Bothrops alternatus | reverse complement strand
CTGATACAATATATTGACTGACAAGGTTGCTAGTGTGGGATGGTCAACATTCAATATATTATTTTGTGTTGGATTAGTTGGAAAATTCATTGAAAATGTTCTTTATATAGCTTCGTTGACTAAAGGCAATATTTTCAGTTGTCCAAAGTTATATGCCATTCCATCCATATAGACTGGTGTGCGTATGTGTGTGTATAATTAAGGAACAATTAAAATAATATTTAATAAATAGTAAATGCCCTTTCAGAATCTTCAACTTGGGATAAAGAAACAGAATGGTCTTAAGTGCCTTTCAAAACGTCAGAATAATAGGAATTATGTTTATTTCTGTGCAATATACTCCACAAAGTAGGTGCTGTTACCAAATAGGTCTGTCATCTTATCTCCTTTCTTGTAGTTTCACTTGAGTGTGGAACCTTCAACAAGCTCTCTAGATAATCAAATAGGCCAGTCACACTTTCCCAAATAATCCATGATTTAACAAAATAATGTTGTATAGGTGTTATAGGTAATAACCAACATTTTGTATTGGGACTAAAAACTTGTTGATAACTAATGTAATCATGGTAAAATTGATTTACTGCCCTAATGGAGTTCCCTGATTAGGAATCTGGCTGCTGCTTTCTGTGTCAAATGCAGCTTCTGTCAATAACAATTACAAATCTACCTCCATATTGCCAAATCCAGAATGAAGTACTCAGAGGAAAGAAAAATAATAGTTTCAGAATGGCCTTTATATTATTTATATTTATATTTATTAAATTTCTATACCGCCCCTCTCCCGTAGGACTCGGGGCGGTTTACAACCCAATAAAAACATATAAAACAGGAAAACTTTTTAAAGAGACCTACATGCAGGCGGAGTGAATACAGGAGCCTAGTATTGCAAGTATTTCTTTATATTTTACTTCTGACCACGTATTTCTACAATCAACATAATGTATCCAAGATGGCGATCGCTTTCATTGTAAAGGGAAAGTTACCGGAAAGTGAAAGTGATTCCCCCCCCTTTTTTTTTCTCTCAAGCGTTTGGAGCGATCACTATGAGATGGTTCAGATTTATATTTTAAAATCTTATAAATTGTAATTAAAGAAGATAAGAGGAGTATATATTTTGGCAATATATTTTTAAAGATTTTTTTCCCTTTTTTCTTTTAAAAAAAATTCTGGATTGAACAAAATGACTACTAGACAAGCTAAGTTAGTTTCCTCAGAAATGCTTACGGTGAAAGATCTACAGGCTGCATTGTCAACAATGACTGTTAATTTGACTGAGGATTTGGAGAGAAGATTTGAAAAAAGGTTTGATAAAATGGAGAAAAAGTTGGAGAGTAAGATTGAGGATTTGGAGAATAAGATTGAGAATCAAGGCAAAGGTGTATCTGATGAACTGGAAAAAATTAAGGCAACAATCCAGACCCATAATATGGAAATAAGAGAGGATATGGTGGAAGCTATTAAGGGGGTCTGGGAGGGTGTTGAAGAGAAGGTTGAGGGGGTCGAGCAACAAATGAAAAGTGAATTACATGATCATGCTTTGATGGTGCAATGCAATCAGATGATGTCTGCTATTAGAATTAGAGGCCTGAGGGAGGTACCAAATGAGACTCAGGATGATCTGAGAAGAAGCTTTGAGGAAGCTTTGGAAAAATTTCTAAACGACGCTGTGAAAAATTTTTCGTGGCAAATTGATAGAATCCACAGAATTAATTCATGGATTGCAAGACAAAGAAATTTACCTAGAGATGTTGTTATCTATTTTGTAACAAGGAGATTCAGAAATCATGTTCTTACAATATCTTATAACAAGAAATTAAATGTTGCTGGTCAGGAGGTTCTGGTTCTGAAGGAGATTCCTCCAAAGATGTTGAGAGCTAGAAAGGAGTATGCATTTTTGGTTGCTGAGTTTAAAATATGTGCTTTACAATATAAATGGGAGGTTCCAGCTGGACTTTCATTATCTTATCAGGGTAAAAGATATTATTTGAATTCGGTTGCAAAAGCGAAAGATTTTGCTGAGAACGTGCTGAAGGCTGGTAGACCCCCATCCTCGATACCAAAAAATGCAGATTTGTCAAAAGAAGAAGGAATGGAACTTTTACAATTACAGTTTTCAGATTCACAGCCCCCTCCAGCAGCTGGAGGAGTTTCGATGGAGTTGCCCGTGCAGAGTATTGATATTTTTCAACCCCTGGAAATAGAGAAACCTAAAGATCAAAGGCAAACTAGATTAATTACCAAGCGCATGGAAGAACAAGAAAAAGAACAACAACAATTATGTACATCTGCACGTCTGGAAGCCATGGGAGCTAGACCAAAGAAGAAAATGGCGAAAATTGATTTGGTCTTGCAAAAGCTTTCTCAATCCGGCCATGTCAAATAAATATTTGACATGGAATGTTAACGGTTTAAATTCTCCTCAGAAGAGGAAAAAGATATTTCACTATTTGACTCAATGTAAAAATGATGTAATCTGCCTACAAGAAACACACATTAGATCTAGTAAATAGACTAGGTTCACATTTTGTGCCAGCAGCTAAAGAGAAGAAAAATGGAATTGTTATTTATGTTAAAAATCATATAAGTGCTAAGTTAATAGAAGCAGATGTTGAAGGCAGATTTTTAGTAATTGAAATTTTAATAGATGGGAAGAAAGTTCTGATGGGTATTTATGCACCAAATCAACAACAAGGAAAGTTTTATAAATTAATACATAAAAAATTAACACAATTTGACTATAGGTCTTGTATTCTAATGGGAGATTGGAATGGTGTCATGGACATTAGTTTAGACAAGAGGAAAACATCTCCAATCCCTCAAACACGCTCTATGCTGCCTAAATCTTTCTTTGATATTAAGGATGATTTTGATTTGATAGATATATGGAGAAAAAGACATGGTAAAGAGCAGGAATTTACTTTTTTTTCTGATAGACATCAATCATTTTCCAGAATTGATTTTATATTAATTACAAGTGACTTTATTTCTGGGGTAAAGAAGGTAAAAATTTTGCCTAAAGTTTTATCAGATCATAACCCGGTTTTGATGGAGTTAATGGTGGGCCAGACTCCTAGAAGATCTTGGAGACTCAATGAAAACTTGTTTCAATATGACTCAAACGTGCTTGAATGTAAAAGTGCCATGAAGGAATTTTTTATGTTAAATCTTCATAAGGGTACAACAATAGAAATGGTGTGGGATGCTAGTAAAGCTTTTATGCGTGGGGTTTTAATTGATATGAATAAAAGGTATAGGCGTAAACGGGAGGAAAAAAGGAAGGAATTAGAGGAGGAAATAAGAAAGAAAGAGCAACTTTTAGTAAAGAGACCAGATGATAAAAATATTAAAGAGGGGATTAAGATTTTACAGAAAAAATTTGATTTGTTGATGGCCGACCAAGTTGCCAGGAATATGCAATATGCTAAACATAACACATTTTTAATTCTAATAAACCTGGCAGATGGTTGGCCTATACATTAAGGAAAAAACAAAAATCCCACATTATTGATAAAATAGAATATAAAGGGAAGCTGGTATTTCAAAAAGAAACTATTAAAAAGCCTTTTTAGAATTCTACTCCAAGTTATATGCTGAAGACAAGATACAAGGGAATGAGATAGATGTTTTCTTGCAAAATGAGAATGTATTGACAATTACTAGTGAACAAAGAGATAGACTAAATAGATTAATTACATCAGATGAAATAATTTCAGTGATTAAACAATTGAAATTGGGAAAATCTCCTGGGACGGATGGCTTAGCGGCAGCTTATTATAAGCATCTTCAAACGGAAATGGTGGAACCTCTTAGAGAGTTGTTTGTTAATATACAAGAGGGTGGTCAGGTTCCACCTTCGTGGAAAATGGCTTATGTCTCTTTAATTCCCAAAGAGGGAAGAGATAATGTTCAACCAGAAAATTTTAGACCTATTTCATTGTTGAATACGGATTATAAGATTTTTGCAAAAATTTTGGCTAACAGATTAATGAAAGTTTTACAAACAATAATTCATTCAGATCAAACTGTTTTTTTGCAAGGGAGACAGATGAAAACTAATGTTAGACAACTTATTAATATATTAGAATATTTGGACAAGCATATCCAGGTACCTGCAGTTCTTATGTTTTTGGACGCGGAAAAAGCTTTTGATAGACTGAACTGGCTGTTTTTGGAAAAGTTAATAGTTAGGATGGGAATGGGGGATCCGTTTATTAACTCTATATTGGCTGTTTATCAGAAACAAACAGGTCAGATTATTGTGAATGGGCATTTAACAGATTCATTCAAGATAGAGAAAGATACTAGACAGGGATGTCCTCTATCTCCATTGTTGTTTATTTTAACGTTAGAGGTTTTATTGAATAAGATAAGAGCAGTAGATGATTTAAAAGGCATACAGATTAGATAACATGATTATAAATTATGTGCTTTTGCTGATGACCTGCTTGTGACATTGTCTCACCCAAAGCAGTCAGCGCAGATTTTGATGGAGTTAATTAAAAATTATGGTAGGGTACCTGGTTTTAAACTAAACATATCTAAGACAAAGATGTTAGCTAAAAACTTAGATGGTAACTTAAAACAAGATTTGGAAAGAATAACGGGTTGTGAAATAGTTAAGAAAGTTAAATATTTAGGAATTGATATTGAAGCTTCTAACGGGAAGTTATATAAAAACAATTATGAAGTTTTGTGGATTAAGATACAAATAGAATTGGACAAATGGGCTAAATTACAATTATCTTTGTTGGGAAGGATAGCAGCAGTTAAAATGAATGTATTGCCAAAATTTTTATTTCTTTTTCAAATGCTACCTATACTTAAAAAAGATGTAAATTTGGAGGAGTGGCAGAGGGTATTAACAGATTTGTCTGGAATGGCAAGAAACTGAGGATTAAATTAAAAATTATTCAGGATATAAGGGAAAGAGGTGGTTTGAAAATGCCCAATTTTAAGTTGTATTACCATGCTGCTGTTTTAGTAGCGATAAGTGACTGGATTAATTTAACCAATGACAGAATATTGAATATTGAAGGGTACGGTTTATTATATGGTTGGCGTGCATATTTGGTTTATGATAAAAAAGTGGATAGGAGCTTCAAAGAGCACCTATTGAGAAGCGCTCTGCTGCGTGTCTGGAAAAAGTATCAGTATAAATTAAATACAAAGATTCCTCTTTGGACAGTTCCCAGACACGCAGTAGAGAATATAAATAGATCACAAGTTTTAGATGTGGTTTATGAGAAACTCTTAACTAAAGAAGGGAATTTGTTAGTACTGAAATCTTTGAATATGTTAAGGGATGAAGGAATTGTTCATACTTGGTTTCTATATGTACAATTGGAGTCTAGATGGAAAAAAGATTCTATGACGGGCCTATCTTTAACAGATGAAAATTTAATTAAACAAGTTATAGATCAAAGGCCCATTTATATCAAAAGAGTGTATAATGTATTGATAGAAATTGATTCTGAAACTGAGTTACTTAAGGATTGTATGATAAAATGGGGAAAAAATTTTGGACAACCAATCATGATGGATACTTGGGAAAGGATCTGGGTGAAAAATGTAAAATTCACACAAGCGACTCATTTAAGAGAAATTTTTTATAAAATGTTTTACAGGTGGCATCTGGATCCAAAAAAATTATCATGTATGTATCCTAATTTACAAGCTAAGTGTTGGAGGTGTGATAGTACGGACGCTACTTATTTTCATGTATGGTGGACTTGTAAAAAAATTAAGGCTTTTTGGATAAAAATATGGTGGATTCTTCAAAATATCTTGAAAAAACGTATTGAATTTTTACCACAGATGTTTTTGCTTGGCATTATAAAAGACTGTACCACCATAGAGACAAACTTAATCTTGAATTTGATTACAGCAGCAAGATTGCTGGTGGGACAATATTGGAAGAAGCCAGAATTACCATCTATTGAAGAATGGATTTTGAAAGTAACAAATATGGCAGAAATGGCTAAAATCTCTGCATATTTGAAGGATCATTCAAATGAGAAATATATGTTGGACTGGAAAAGATGGATAGAGTATATACAAGGGAGATACCATTTTAAGAAATTGTATTTAGCATATAATTATTTATCTGTTAGGTTGTAAAATATAGTATTCTTAATAGGTTTTATATAATATTTTGGAGTAATTTAGTGGGTTTTCTTGTGTTCTTACCCTGTATTCACTCTGGGAAGTCGGGGGGGGGTTGGGGGGGATTTATAATTTTATTATTGTAATATGTAATTGTCTTATATAAGACTAAATACGGATTGTTCTAGCGGCACCTCAGAACCACATTTGAGGAGAAGGAGGAGTTTGAGGAGTGAAGGAGAAGAAGTAGGGAGTTGTAGGAGGAATGAGGAGCGTGAGGGATGTAGAGAAAGTGGGGGGACAGAAGTTGAAAGGGAGGAGGTAGAGGGGGATGTGTTTGGTGGGGTGCCTTATGATACATTTATGATATATGTTCATGTTTATTATATACAATTATATTGTAATAATTATTTTTTCTTGTATTTATAATTATAAAACTAATAATAAAAATTCTGAAAAAGCAAAAACATATAAAACAATAAATATTTAAATTAAATTAAATTAAATAAATACAAGGCTGTACTAAAAACCTGTTAAAAACCCAATTCTAAAACCTTCGAACAGCCTTGTTTAAAAATTTAAAACCCGAGGAGATCTAGGCCAGGCCGGCTTGATTGAAGAGATGAGTCTTTAACTCTCTTCTGAAGGTGCGGAGATCATGACACGTCTGGAGTTCCGGGGGGAGCTCGTTCCACATCGTCGGTGCCCCCACAAAAAAGGCTCTCTCCCTGGGCGCCACCAGCTGACACTGCTTAGCCAATGGCATCCTGAGGAGGCCCTCTCTGTGGGAGCAAACTGGTCGATGGGAGGTATTTACTGGCAGATGGCGGTCTTGTAAATAACTGGGTCCTATGCCATGGAGCGCTTTAAAAGTGGTAACCAGTACCTTGAAGCGCACCCGGAAAGCCACCGGCAACCAGTGCAGCTCGCGCAGGATGGGGGCCATTCGTGCCCGCCAGGGTGCCCCCACTACCACCCGCGTGGCCGCATTCTGTGCCAGTTGAAGCCTCCGCATGCACTTCAAGGGGAGCCCCATGTAGAGAGCATTACAATAGTCCAGTCTGGAAGTGACGAAGGCATGGGTGACCGTGCGTAGCGCGTCCTTATCTAGGAAGGGGCGCAACTGGCGTACCAGACAAATCTGGTAAAACATCCTCCCAGCCACGGCCGTCAGATGGTCCTCAAGGGACAGCCGTGAATCTAGGAGGACTCCCAAGTTGCGAGCCCTTCCCGTGGGGGCCACTGACTCGCCCCCGATAGACAGTGATGGAGTCAGCTGGTTGTACCGGGACGACGGTAACCACAGCCACTCGGTCTTGGAGGGGTTGAGCTTGAGACCGTTCTTCCCCATCCAGATCCGCACGGCCTCCAGGCACTGGGTCAGCACGTCAAGAGCTTCATTTGGATGGTTCGGGGTGGAAATGTACAGCTGAGTATCATCAGCGTACTGATGGAATTCCACCCCAAAACCTCGGATGATCTCACCCAGCGGCTTCACATAAATGTTGAACAACAAGGGCGAGAGGACCGACCCCTGAGGTACCCCACAGTCAAGGGGCCTCGGGGTCGACCTCTGACCCCCTGTCAACACAAACTGCGTCCGGCCAGAGAGGAAGGAAGAGAACCACCGAAACATGGTGCCCCCTATACCCAGCCCCGCCAGCCGGCGCAGCATGATACCATGGTCGATGGTATCAAAAGCCGCTGAGAGGTCCAATAGCACCAGGATAGAGGAGCAACCCCTGTCCCGGGCCCGCCAGAGATCATCCACCAATGCGACCAAAGCTGTTTCCGTGCTGTAACCTGGCCTGAAGCCCGACTGGAACGGGTCCAGGTACAACGATTCCTCCAGGTGCTGAGGGAACTGTCGAGCAACCACACTCTCAACAACCTTCGCAAGAAAGCGAAGGTTGGAGACAGGACAGTAATTAGATAGAACAGCCGGGTCCAAGGCGGGCTTCTTGAGGAGGGGTCGCACCACTGCCTCTTTCAGGGCGGCGGGGAAGACACCCTCACTCAACGAGGCGTTGATAATTGCCTGGAGCCAGCCTCGCGTCACCTCACTGGAGGCCAGTACCAACCAGGAGGGACACGGGTCCAATAAACATGTGGTTGCTCTAAGACCTCCCAGCAACCTGTCCACGTCATCAGGTGTCACGTAGTCAAACTCAGCCCAGATAGCCATCTCAAGACCGGCCTCAGCCACTTCTGCTGGACTGCCTTCGTTGAAGTTAAAGCCTTCCCGAATCTGAGCAATTTTGTCATGCAGGTATTGCACAAAATCCTCAGCTCTTCCCTCCAAGGGGTCCCCCCTCACCTCCCGATGAAGGAGGGAGCGGGTTACCCTAAACAGGGAGGCTGGGCAGTTATCTGATGACGCAATAAGAGCAGTGACATAAGAACACTTCTCTGCCCTTATTGCCACTAAGTAAGTCCTAATATGGTCTCTTACTCGTGTTTGGTCAGACTCAGAGTGACTCGCCCTCCAACTGCTCTCTAGGCGTCTTTTCCGGCGCTTCATCTCCCTCAGCTCCCCGTTAAACCAGGGAGCCGATCGAGAACCATGCCGGTTCAGAGGCCGCAAAGGCACAACCCTATCCAAGGCATCAGCAGCTGCCCTATCCCAGGCAGCTACCAGCGCCCCGACCGAGTTCTGTGTTATATGTGTTAGAGCCTCCGGTATTGGCCCAAGGTCCGTCTGGAACCTCTCGGGTTCCATCAGTCGCCTGGGACGGTACCAAACAATTTGTTCCGCCTCCCTGCAGTGGTGTGTAGTGGTCCAAAAGTCCAAGCGTAGGAGAGAGTGATCTGACCATGACAAAGGTGTAATAACTATATTTCTCGTATCCAGATCACTCAGACCAGAGACAAAAACCAGGTCACCCGTGTGTGTGGGACCTTGAATTACCTGGGTCAGGTCCATGGCTGTCATGGAAGCCATGAACTCCCGAACCTCCCCAGACACCTCGCCCGCAGACGGCAGATTGAAGTCGCCCATGACTACTAGCCTGGGGACCTCAACCGCCACCGCAGCGATGACGCCCAAGAGTTCGGGCAGGGTGGTTGACACGTGGCAGGGAGCCAGGTATGTGAGCAACACAGCCCTCGGACCTCCGAGGTCCCACCTCACAAGGAGGGATTCACAGCCTGCCGTCTGAGGAACAGTGACTTCCCTTGGCCTGAGACCTTCCCTAATCACAACCGCCACTCCCCCACCCCTGCCCTGAGTTCTCGGCTGGTGAAATGCAAGGAAGCCTGGAGGGCACATTTCCACCAGAGGGACACCACCCTCTGGTCCCAACCAGGTCTCCGTAATACCCGCCAGGTCTACAGCCCCCTCTGTAATTAAATCTTGTATCAGGAGGGCCTTATTAACCACAGACCTGGCGTTGCACAGCATCAGCGTACAACCCGGGCCCAGATCACAAGTAGAGCCGCGGGGGTCGGAGCGCGGCACCGCTCGAAGATAGTGGGGGCGCGCTCCCATAAATTGATGTGGCCCCCTACTCCCGCCATATCTGCCCCTCCCACTTACAAAACCGATGGGAACTAAATCACCTCTGCCCCCTCCCTGATCCGCACCCTCGTGGTTCCGGTCCCACCCGTTGCCTGGCCCATGTTTCTCCTCCTCCTTATTCCCACCCCCTAACCCTCCCTTATCCCGTAGACCTCCCCCCAGGCCTACACCATTACTATTATTAA
This sequence comes from Bothrops alternatus, assembly GCA_034064705.1. Classification (NCBI taxonomy): domain Eukaryota; kingdom Metazoa; phylum Chordata; class Lepidosauria; order Squamata; family Viperidae; genus Bothrops; species Bothrops alternatus. The sequence goes on along the minus strand of JARGCV010000006.1, from coordinate 2,310,196 downwards.
TCTTCCCACCTCCCACCCCAGAACCCCTTAAAAAACATTTAAAACCCCTACTTAAAAACCTCCATAACCCCTTTTTTTGAGCATGCCACCTCTCAGGATTCCAAAATCCGTCATCAAGGTAGGCCTTCGAAAGACATACAGGCCATTTCTGCGAGAGGGAGGCCTCTCGCAGTGCAAGAAGGCTCGCCTTATCCTGCATCCAATAATCATAGCTTGGGTAAAAAACACAGAGATGAGGGTTTGTCCATAAATTCCATATGGTCTTGGGGTGGGGTGGGGCTGCGAGGCAACAGCATGTCCTCACCTCACCACGCCCTCAGCTGTCATTGAGGGGGGGAGGAGGAAGGAAGAAGCTCATCATCATAGGGGGTTCCCCTCGTCTCTCCGGATCCTGGGGTATCAATCAATTTCCATGTGTGATGCCTCTTGTGCTGGCCTGGCAAGCTGGAAGCATAATAGTTCTTGCTGGATTTCTCACGATTAGCAATTTGCAACACTGTCAATGAGCAATACAGGGGAGGCTCCTCAGCTATCATTGAGGGAAGGGGGAGGCCAGCCGGCTCTCTCCCACGAAGCTCTCACCCTCGTCACTCCACTACTCCAGGCTCTCCTCCTCTCAGAAGGGGGAGGAAAGAGGCCAGTTGCGAGGCTCCAGCATGTCCAGCATGACCTCACCTCACTGCATCCTCAGCTATCATTGAGGGAGGGGGCCAGCTCTCTCCCTGCAGGGCTCCTCAGCTATCAGTAAAAAACCAGCCGTCTCTCCCCCCAGGGAGCTCTTAACCCACCGCAGGTCCGCTACTCCAGATCTTTTACAGCTACGCCGGCTCCCGGCTCCAATCCACATCATCCTCTGAGGCCTCGGCATTTCCAAAGAGCTGCCGATGCCTCTGCTCGCCCCAGCTCAGTCCGGACTCCTGAAGCCCCGTTACAGCGCCTGGTGGTCGGCAGCGTTTTCCGGTAACCACCCAGGAGTGTTTGATGGAAATATACCCCCCTGGGTCGGCTCCCCAAACCTCATCTCCTAGACCCAAGCATTGGGCACTCAGGCATAAACGTCCATCTTGCGCATGCTCAGTGATCTGAGGATTACTTTACAGTCTTCAATATTCATCTTGAATATTAATGAATATTTATGTGGAGATGTTAAACATGCAGGGTATCCAAGGAGAGATAATGATATGGTTGAATTAATCAGTGAATAAATTATTAATTATTCCCAATCTTCTTACTTTTGCAAGGAATATTGGAAATAATGTTCCAAAACCAGGACAGAAAGAATATTAGCTACAGGAAATATTTGACAGTTGTTATTTCTGTCCATAACAGGTGCTACCTAAAAGATAGTCTGCACTACCATATTCACTGTTTCTTATCTTGAATTTGTAAACACTTGCACACAAATAGTAAGTATGCCTTCAAATTTGCAGAAAGATCACTTGTGCTTAGTACCATGCAATGATTTTCTCAGCTATTGCTTACTTAAAACATACAGTTTTATGAGTGGTGCCTAAATTTTTGTATACAACTAGAGCTGTAAGAACCTTCAAGCCATTCAGTCACGTTGCACAGAGGAAAGGCTTTTTGAAATTTATGACTAGAAATAATAAATTGACTACAGGACTTGCATGTCATAGTCATTCCTGGAAGATTAATGGTATCTGCATAAGGCATTTCAATATTTGGGAGTTATTTTTGTTGTTAAAAGAATAAGTAATAGCTGTTAGTGACTGGGTACTTAAGGTTGCTAATGCTATTCTGCATTTTGATCAGAGGTGATGTTACAAGTATTTTTGAAGATAAGTTAATCAGGAACTTCTTAAATGATTCACTGCTTTTTTTAATTTGAAAAGATACAAGATCTTTAGAAGCAGTAGAGTCTAAATATTTAAATGTCATGCTCTGGGTTCCTTAGAGTATGGAGAATCGAGGCTCTCTTACCTCCCAAAAAGGTATTTAGACAGTTTTTTTAATGAACAATGCAGTCCTGTAGTACTTACACAAGGTCATTTCTGGAAGCAGGGAGATGGAGCTGAAAAGTCTTCAATAGGGATAGCTAAGATCTAGCAGAGGAGAAGAGCTGTTGGTTAGAGAAGGGGCTGCTGTCATCATAAGGATGATTGGAGATGCTGATGAGGAAAATAAATAGAAGTCACAATGTCCATAGAAAGTAAGAATCTCAGAAGTCAAAGGGATGACACTTCTTGTGAGCTTAATATATTGAGGCCAGTTGCAGGAATCATGCAATTAAAATCTCCCTTAAGTTAAAGAAAGATTGTCAAACTACGGTAGTCACTCCATACAGCTGGGTTTTTGCAAGCAGATGGCAGGAATTGTGTTTTTGCATTCAGTTTGTGATCAGCTGACAGTTATGGGATTCCATCATGCTTATGGCCACTAATGTCAATTATTTGGACAGGTTTGACTGGCTCATCTCTTAATCACTTCAAACCTTTTTTGTGCTTTCTTTAAGGGTAAAAAACCTTTGGACTGGCAAGTCTTATTGAAATCACTGGGTGAATATGATCAACTCCTGAAAAAAACAGTTTATAAGTTTGAAGACTTATATTTTTTGGAATATATAGCAACAGGGTGATTATTGTTGGCTTTGGAAAGTTTCAGGGCTTACAGGCTCAGATGGACTTTATTTAATATTTTGAACTTGATTGAAAGGATCCTCTCCCATAAGAAAAACTTTTGAAGATTAGACATTAAAGGGTATCAGATGGCTATATTAAAAGAAATGTTTGACTCACAGTAACAGGAGTTTTTTGAACTATTTAACTCTTTACTCGCATCAGCTGGTATAACTGCAGAGGATGACGCCCCAATGAATAAAACTGAAATGGATTTACAGGTGGAATTTAAAATCATGGTTTACAAGAAGAAGATGGGATAATGGATTTACAAATGAAAGATGATGATTCAAAAAATGAAGAAGAAATACAAATATTAAACCTGATGAGTGATTTGGATTATTTATTTTCAAGAGGGATTTGCTGGAGTTGCTATATTGGAATTACAATATAGTGACAAAAATGAAGAAAAGAATTGTAAGAGAAGAGAGCATGAGAAAGAAGATAGAAAGAGGATAATAGAACTTTATTGAATAATTTAAAGACTGACTGAAGAAAGAATACAAAATCAATCTATTTAATCAAGATTAAAATAATGGGCAGTTGAATGGAGCTGTTTATCGGATTCTTGTTTAGCACTGGATGACAATGGTTATTTTTGATCATGTTTAATTGCTTTTTGAGTGAGACTTAATTTTGATTCTTTGGGGAGAGGAAATGGGTTGTGTAAAGGGGAAAATAATAAATGTAAGATTTATAATTTATAATATTTTATGTTGTCATTTCTGATAACCCCTACTGGACCTTTGCTGTTTAATAGGGAGAAATGAAGTTTTAGAGATGGGTTTATAGAAACTAGGGGAAGATATGGAATGAAGAATATTGTGTAATAATCTCTGCCTGTATAAGGATCTGCCTCAACTAGATCTCCCAAGAAAGCAGAACTCTTGAAACAGGTATCATTTCAAAAGGAACTTTTATTGAGAGTTAGTGATGGCTAGAAAGCAAAGCAAGGTCTAAAGATTTGATGCTCAAAGAATTATATCAAAAAGGCAATTCAGAACTCACCCCAGTGTCCAACCATCCACAGGTACCACAATGTTATGAAAAGCTAGAGATTTAGCACCCTTCTCAAGATCTCTCTTGGTTTCACTTCCCAACAATCCTAGGCTCCGTTGTCTGGAGATAAGGCAGATGTTTTCATGTCACATTCTTCTCACCCAGAGGGAGGGCACCCCATGCAGAGCAGAGCAAGGCAAATCACAATCCCCCCCATGCAAGCAGCCCCCCCAGCAGAAAGGCAGGCCCTGAAAATGAATACATAAGCAAAAGCAGAAAAGAAATAAAGAGAAATGAATAAATGAGTATTTGAGGGGTTCTGACATACTCCCTCCCCCAATAGAAAAAGAAATCTACCTGCAAAACAAGAACAGGAAGGGGAAAGGAAAAGAAAAGAAATACGTCAATCAGGTTTATCAGGATAGTGCTCATGAAAATGTTTGAGCAATCTAGAGGAGCGTGAATGTTTTTAATAAACCCATTCATTTTGTGAAACAGGTAAATCTTTCCAGGCTACTAAATACTGCATGGCCCCATGATGTTTGCATAAATCTAAAATACCTTTAATTTTGAAGTGTTGTTCACCTACCATAATGGACTGAGTGAGGGGCAGGAGTCGTGGCAGGTCATAGTTTAGATGTGACCTCAGACCTCACAAACTGCAGTGGAAAACTAGGTGGATTTGTCTCACACTCTTATGGAGTTCTAGCTACACCATGACAGGATTGATGTGTTTAATGGGAAAAGGACCAATATACTTTAGCCCCAGCTTCTTCGATGGCTGTAGCAACTGTAAGAATCTAGTAGAAAAGTAAACCCTGTCTCCCACAGGGAAAGGTTTAGGCTCCATTCTTTTTTTTTATCAGCCTGTGCCTTTTAAGCTTCTCTGGCCTCATCTAAAGCTTATCTAAACACTGGCCAGATGTTCTGCAACTGATGAACCCAGTCCTTAAGGGAGGGGATAGCAGGCTCATCAGCAGGTAATTCAGGTATAGGGATGAAGTTCTGGCCATTAGCCACTTGGAAAGGAGTGAACCCAGTACTGGAATGCACTGCCTTATTATAAGCCACTTCAGCAAAAGACAGCAATTTAGTAAAATTGTTCTGTTGATAATAAAACAATGGAGGTACTGTTCTAGAACTCAGTTCATTCGTTCTGTCTCCCCATTCGTTTCAGGATGATGACTAGATGACAGTCCCTGATCAGAACCTAAGAGATCCAAAAAGGCATTCCAGAACTTAGAGGTGAATTAAACCCCCATATCCAATATTACGCATTTTGGGGCACTGTGGAGACAATAAATATGCTGCACAAACAACGTAGCCAAAGTTGCTGCAGTTGAGATCTTCTGACATGGGATAAAATGGGCTTGTTTAGAGAACAAATCAGTGACAACCCAAATGACAGTGTTTTCCACACTTTTGGTAGCTCCACAATAAAATCCATGGAGATCTCCAGGGTGCTGGAGGGCTCGCTACTGGCTTCAGGAGGACAGGTGTTTTTCCCTGCCTCCATTTGACAGCAGCATAAGTCAGGCAGCTGGCCACATAGCTTTCAATGTCCTTTAAGGATGGCCACCAAAATTGCCGCTTAAGCAAGAGTATTTACAAACCCAAGAAGAGTGAAGAGTCTTTACAAACCCAAAGTGTACAGCTATTTTTGAATCGTGACAGGCCTGCATGATTCTCAGTCTCTGACTTGCAGGCACTTACAGCTTTCCCTCAACCCAAGCCAAACCATTTTTCATCGAGCAGAGATTTTTATATCCTCCGAACCACTCGTCCTTATCTAGTGCCTTCTTGAAATCCCTAACCACTGCATTGTCTAATGGCAGGGTTTTCTTAGCCTGTGCCTTCATAGTGACTGGGGCCACTGGTTGCTGTGGGTGAAAGGAGAGGCTTAACCACCTCTGCCTTCACACTGTTTTATTGTGGCATTCTTGACAAAGCATCTGTCAGGAGATTTCCCCCCCCCGGCAGGTAGTGGATGAAGAAGTTAAAATGATGGAAGTGTTGGGCCCAGCACGCCTGTTTCAGAGACAACTGCCTGGGTTTGTTTAAAGCTTCAAGATTCTTATGATGAGTCCAGACCTGGAAAGGGATTTTATTTCCCTCTAGGAAATGTCTCCAGGTTAAGATGGCCCATCTTACTGCATATGCTTCCGTCTCCCAAGCTGCCCACCATTGTTCAGTCTCAGACAGTTTCTTGGATGTGTAGGCACAAGATTGTAGCTGATCCTGCTGGTTTTTCTGAAGTAACACCGCCCCACTGCCACATTGCTAGTGTCTGCTTGAATCACAAATGGCTGTTCCAGGTCCGGGTGTTTCAGCACCAGTTCTGCGGAAAAAAGCCTCTTAAGTTTCTCAAACGCTGCTTAACATTCTGCTGTCCATTTTAATGACTGGCTAGGCTTCAGCTTACCCCCTCCCTTAGTCTTCAGTAAGTTTGTGATAAGGAGTGCAATTTGAGCAAACGAGGGGATAAATTGCCAATAAAAGTTAGCAAACCCCAGAAAGCGCTCTAGCTGCTTCCTAGTGCGGAGAGGGGTCCACTCCATGACAACCCACACTTTCTCTAGGTCCATCTCCACCTCCCCATGGGAGATGCAGTAGCCAAGTAATCAATTCTATCTTTATGGAATTCACAGTTCGAGAGCTTGGCATACAGTTTGGCATTGCAGAGCTTCTTTAGGATCACCCTAACTAGTTTTACATGTTCAGCTTTGGTTTCGGTGTAAATCAAGATATCACTTAGCCCCTGGGATGATCTCAATGGCACAGTCCATTGGCTTGGGGGGGGGAAGCTCATCTGACCTCTTTTTGCTGAAAACCTTGGCTAAATTGTGGCACTCTCTTGGAATGCTCTGAAGCTCTTGCTCATTCAGCACAGATGCTAATTCTTGCTTCGGACCCTCCACTCTATTATTAGGCAATCCCTGGGGAGGAGCGTTCTTGTTTGGGCCACCCCTCTCTCCAGTCGATTAGGAGATTCCATTTCTTTAAACAGGTTAGCTCAAGGACAAGGGACCATTCCGTGCCTGGAGACACAATGAAGGCCAAAGTCTCTGAATGACATCCCAGGGGTTTGGTGACAAAGCTTGCCAGAATGCCCTTTACCATGGATGCATCGAGCTGACAAAAGATGATGGGGTTTTTGAGTTTTCTTAGGGGAACCCCTGTTTTCCCAACTAGGCTGGGGCTGATTAAGCATGGGGAGCACACCAAGTCCAGCAGTGTCATTAGGGTCATTCTCCTGCCTGTGCCTGGTATTGACATATCTATGGGCATAGTTATTGGGTTGATTGGCCCACTTACCAATGGGTTGTCATCATAATTGCTCTACATCCCTGGCTCATCATCCAGTGTGGTCAGAGCTCTATCCTCTGCCTTTGGGGCTTAGTAGAGCTCCACAACCTCAGTAGATTTCAGGACTCTGTCTTTCGAGCACTGGGTAGATTTGCTTGGCTTCCCCCCAGAGGGGCAATCCAGTTTCCTAGCTGGAGTCTTGCTGTGGCACTCCATGGCCTGATGCCCTTATTTGCTGCATTTGAAGCAAGTGGTGGAACGCAGTTGGTTTGCAGAGGTTTTACTGACCTCTGCCCTTCTCTATGACTGGCTCCATTCCCCGGATTTCGTAGGATGATACAGGTTGTGGGTTTGGTCAATTTCCAGTTCTTCAGCCAGGACACACCATTTGTAAAGGCGGGCTGGTGCTCCACGGACCACACAAGTGTTGTACAGGTCATTGTTTAGTCCATCTTGGAAACAGCTTATCAGGATGTCTTCAGGCCAGGGCTTCCAGTTTGATGTTGTGGCGGAATGGGCACAGGAACATGGAGCCCCGTCTTTCGTGTTCAATTTCACCCTGCTGGGGACCCTGGAAAGGGTTGAAAGTCGCTCAGTAGAGGCAACAAGCAAGGAGGGGACCCTCGTTGATTGTGGGAGGGCGATCCAAGGAAGCCCTCTAAACAGGTGGGGAAATGTAGCCAGTCAGAAGTTGCTGACAATGAAAGACAATAAGCACTAACAAGCAACCTTTCAGCAATGTGGATGAAACTGGGTGAGACCCTATCCTCTCTTTATGACTCTAAGACTTCTTCCTGGAAAAAAATTCCCAAAGCACTCTCCCCGATGAGAGAGGGAAGGGGAATTTCCATTCCATTCCCTCAGGAAAAGAAAAGTGGTGAATTAATTACTTGGGGGAAACAGAAAATTATAAGACTAATTTGGAATTAATACACATATATGGCTTTGAAATTTGGGGACTAAAAGTGTTTTTGAGACTTTTTTAAAAAATAAAAGATTTGAAAAGCTTGTAATATAAGTTTAGATTTAAAAAGCTGGGAAATGGCATTAATGACATCTAGTGGTGAATTACGGTATGCCTAAAGGAACTTGGCTTGAAGCCCAGATTTAGATAAGACTCTTGCTGTCCTTAGAACTTTTGTTTTTGAACACTGTAGCTGGGAAAAGGGGAAAAAAACTTTTGGGCTGCTTATCAGTGTGGCAGAGGCAATGAACTACCTTGAAACCAGCCTGCCTGAACTATGAATATAAATATTAATTGACTTTCAGAGCTGTGTTGTGGAACTATTTCCTTGCAGGAGAAACACACGTCATTGCTTGAGATGATGGAATATTTTGGATTACAAATTTTTGATTGATGAACAATTATTATTATAAAGACCACCAACAAAAAATGAAATGGATGTCCCATACTCAGCTTTAAATGGTAAAAAACTATTTCTAACACTTGCTCCCAAACTCTTCAGTTTGATATACCACCAAGAAAATATGGATGAAGGTCAGAAAGAAATTCTCCCCATGTTGAAATTAATACAAGAGACTATTGCTTTAGCTTGTGATGAGACTAGAAACAACACAAAAGAGATAAAAGTACAATTTTTTAATCTAAATTTACAAACCCAGAACATGACTACAAAGAAGAAACTAGCAACCCAGAAAATTGAAGGAAAACTAGAGGAAGCAAATCCAAAGATGGAGGACCTAAAAGAAGGAACAACCGACAGATCCAGACAACTGAAGAACTAAAAGATGGAGCGATAATATTGGAAATGGAAAAGACATCTTACCAATCAAGAATTCAGAACACATTTGAGGAAAAGGAAGAAGAACTGATTGAATGGAAGATGGAGCTGTTAGGAGAACTGTGGGGAATTGGAGAAGGAGGAAGGCTATGTAATGAATATCAATGGGTTTGTTCTTCTGAAAATACTTTAATCACATGGTCTTTCTTAGTCCAAGCAATATAAACAAAAACAGAGGAAAATTACTTGATGATTCAAATGCATTGACTTGGAAAGTTAGTTGGCAAAAGAAGAAAGTTAGAGTAAGACTGAAGAAAACAGAGGTTTTGATCCATTAGATAGGGTACTATATTATTAACTAGGTGTTAGAATATGGTGGAGAATAGATAATTGCTAGAAATATTATTATAACTAGAAAGATAAGATTTGTAATTAGAATATTAGATTTTGGTATGAGAAGGGAAACAGAAAAATGCTAAGAAATTTGAATAAGCTTATTCAAATATAACTTACTTTGAAATTATAAATAATAAAGATATTTTGAACACTGATTGGAAATTAAAATTTTAAAAAGTGAACACAGAATACTGATTGAACTTATGGATATTGAGTGCAAATGCAATTAAGATATGTTTTGGTTAGAAAAGTTATATAAAACTGACATTATTGATATTATGAGAAAAATGTAACAAAGACATTGACATTCAATTGTATATTTATTAATAACAATAAGAATTGTATTTGCCTAGTGTGGGAAAACAGGTACTACCGGAAGAAGAGAGGAAACATTTGATGGTGTAATATTGAATCTAGACTGAAGAAATTAATATATATCACTGAATTACTAATGGACCCAGACAATACATTGTCTATTAACTATTTGATTGTAAAACTAGAAATTAATAAAATATTTATATATAAAAAAAGGATGTCTTCAGGCTACTTGAGGTGCAAGCCAAGTCGTGAAACTCCTTCATGTGTTCAGTCACTGGTCAACGCCCCTATTTTACTGTTTTTATCTGATCCCGAGCCTTCTTGTCTGCAGGCGATCTTCAAATTGGCGTCTCAGTGCAGTCATGAACTGGTTAAAATTTTGGAGCTCGGGAACATCGCAGTTATATAAGGTACCATCCATCTGGCAGCAGTTCCTTTGAGGGTTAGGGTGATGACCCTGATCTTAGAGGGAGAGTCCTCTCTTGGGATGGTCGTGTGGTCCGAGTCCTCCAGGGGGTAGCTCGCTGTCATGCTGCCAGAGTAGCTGCCACCATCTCTGTTGACCCTGCTGCCCTGCCTGCCTCCTCAGCGATTACAGTCCCTCCTTCACTGCGCTCACCCTCCTTGGATAGTTCTTCCTCCCTTTCTGGGCAGCCCAGGGATTTGGCTTTTCGGTCCTTGAAAGCCTCCACCATGTAATGCAAGGCTCTCTTCAAGATCCCCTCCATCAGGTCCGACTGCCCGTCCCATTCCTCATCATCGGAAAGCATTTCTGCCCTTTTCTTTTGAGTCTTTTTCTGACCTCCTTGGGTGAAAGTTACTCTTAGGGTTCTTTCCTCCCAATCCTCTTTCTTCCTGACATTGAGTGATCATCTCCGCCTTGAGGAGTCTTCTAAGGTAGGGCTTTTCAACCAGTGGTACTCATACCAACAGTGGTACTTTAGCACCTGGCAGCTGGTACGCAACCCCTAGCCAAGTATAGCGGGGGAGGAAACCAGCTAAAGCGGTGCCGCACACACCTGGAGGAGATCAGCTGGAGTTGTAGAGCTTGGCAGAAGCCCCAGGATCAGTGTGCGCAGTGACATGGTAATTGGAGCTTCCGGCACACCCAGAAGAGAAAAGGTGGAGGAGGGTGGAGAGAAGAGATGCTATAAAGGGGGTGGGTTTTGGTGGGAGAGGGAGAGAAAGAGCGAGAAGAGAAGAGGCTTTTCTTACCAAAGCAGTGAGGACAGAGTGAGTGGCCTGTTTTTGGAGGAAGGGTGAGTGATCGAGTGGCCTGTTTAGCGAGCAGCGTGTTTTTGGGGGAAGGGTGCGTGAGCAAGTGGCCTGTTTAGCGAGTGGTGTGTTTTCAGGCGAAGGGCACATGAGCAAGCGGTTTTGGCGGAAGAGGGAGAGAAAGAGCAAGAAGAGAAGAGGCTTTTCTTAGCAAAGCAGTGAGGAGAGAGAGAGTGATTGGCCTGTTTTTGGAGGAAGGGCGAGCAAGTGAGCAGCCTGTTTTTGGGGCAAGAATGAGTGGCCTGTTTTTGGAGGAAGAGTGAGTGAATAGCCTGTTTTCAGAGGAATGGTGAGCAAGCAAGTGGCCTGTTTTCAGGGCAAGAGCAAGCGGCCTCTTTTGGGGGGAGGAGTGAGCAAGCGAGCGGCCTGTTTTGGGGGGAAGGGTGAGCGAGTGAGCGGCCTGTTTTCGGGGGAAAAGCAAGCAAGCAGCTTGTTTTCGGAAGAAGGGTGAGTGAGAGCGACAGAGATAGCAGCCTGTTTTAGGGAGAAGAGTGAGCAAGCAAGCGGCCTGTTTTTGGAGGAAGAGCAAGCAGCCTGTTTTTGGAGGAATAGTGAGTGGCCTGTTTTCAGAGGAAGAACAAGGGGTCTGTTTTCAGGGGAAGAGCGAGTGGCCTGTTTTTAGGGGAAGAGCAAGTGGCGAGAGAGAGAGTGGACCATTTTCAAGGGAAGGGTGAGAGAGAGAGAGAGGAGAAGGAGAGAGGAAGAAGGGCTGACTAGCCACCTGACCATCAAGGTAGTGGTGCATATTAATAAATATGGAGAAATACATATGTTCATCAGTGCAAAGGGAAAGTGATTCAGCAAAGGAACAACCACCAAAGAAATTAAAACTGGCACCAAATCGAAAATACAGTGATTATTTGAAGTTTGGATTTTATTTCCTGGAAGAAAACAATCAGCAGCTTCCTGTTTGTGTTATCTGCAATGAAGTATTATCCAAGCATTCCATGAAGCCTTCTTTGCTCCAGAGACATGTTACAACAAAACATAAAGAGCACACCAAAAAGCCAATAGCATTTTTTGTGACAAAGAGAGATGAATTTATAAAACGCTGTGCTGCTTTTGTGAAGTCCACAACCATCTTGAAAAAGTGTCTGGAAGCATCTTATGAATTGTCCTTGACAGCAGCTAAACAAAATAAGCCTCACACAATCATTGAAGAAGTCGTGGTTCCCTCTGCCATTGCAATGACTTTAATTCTCTTTGATGGAAAAATGGCTGATGCTATTCATAATATTCCATGTTCTTATAATGCTGTCCAAAGACGAATACAAGCTATGGCCACAGATGTTATTCAACAAGCGGTGGAAAAACAGCAGCAGAAAAATTAGCATTTCAATTGGATGAAAGCACTGACATCGCGGGTGAAGTGCAATTAATTGTCTTTGTGCATGTTCCTGATTTGGACGATATACTGGAACACATATTTTGCCGCCCATTACCTGGAAGAATGACTGGGGAAGAAATATTCACAATAGTCAACAATTTTTTCAGTGAACATGGAATATTATGGGCTTGGTGTGTAAGAATTTGTTCTGATGGTGCAGCAGCTATTACAGGAAGAGCTTCAGGGATATGTTTTCTAAAACAGTTCCATTGTTTCAAATCATTGCACTTTGTATAGACATGCACTTGCTTCTAAACAGATGAGCCCAATGTTACATGAGATTTTTGGGGATGCTGCAAAAATAATAAATTTCATCAAAAGCCAGCCATTGAATGGACATTTATTCCAGCAATTATGCAAGGATTTGGATTCTGAGCACAGCACTCTTCTCTTTCATACAGAAGTACATTGGTTGTCAAGAGGTGAAACATTATCAAGATTATTCGAGCTACGAGATAAAATGCACCTGTTCCTGACAAATGTTTCATCACCCCTAGCAGAAAAGTTTGAAAATGTCTTCTGGGTATTCTGCCTTGCCTACTTGGCTGACATATTTAAATGAACTTAATCGGTTGCTGCAGGGCCACAGTCATAATGTGTTTGTGGACAAAGTTTCTGCCTTCCACAAAAAAATCTCCCTGTGGATAGGACAAGTAAAAAAAGGAAATATTGCATAATTTCCCAATGTGCCAGACTTTATTGAACTAAATTCTATTGTTGACACTGAAGACATTGAAACTGCCATCAAAACTCATTTGGAAAAATTGCACACCGAGTTTGCATTGTATTTTCCATTTGTGTCAAGAGGATGTGATACTAGAATTTGTTGGGTTACATCACCCTTCATTATGGACAATGTTGTGAACTCTGACCTTTCCTCCCCAGAGCAAGAAACATTTCTGGAATTGACATCAAACTGCAATTTGAAGGAACTTTTTAATGAAAAAACACTGACCGAGTTCTGGAGCCAAGTTGCAAAACTGTACCCGGAAGTGGGGGGGAAAGCTATTGTAGTGCTGCTGCCATTTGGTTCCACATACTCGTGTGAGAAGGCATTTTCTTTATCAATGTGTATAAAAACTAATGAAAGGAATTGTCTTCAGCCGGAATCTGACTTAATTCTATCAGTAAGCACTCTCCAGCCATGAGTGCAAAGATTAATGTCAGAGAAACAGGCACAAGTTTCCCATTAAAAGTGTGGTAAATGTATTTTATCATTTTTTCCTTTTTTTGACATCTTGCTAAGCCACTGGTGGTACTCAAATATTGTCATGTCCTAAAGGTGGTACAGTCTGTAAAAGGGTTGAAAAGCTCTGTTCTAAGGCAGTGGCTTCCTCCAGCCAGGTGGAGGTGCCTTCTCCGGGATAGATCTGGACGATTGACTCACTGCAGTCTTCGGTTCCAGCTTCTTCTGTTTGCTGCCATGCAAAGACATGTTATACACACACACCTCGGTAGGACAGATGCCTCTCCAAGTTGGGCACTGTTGTAGACCTTGTTTTATGTAAGGATCTGTTTCAACTGATCTCCCAAGAAAGCAGAACTCTTGAAGTAGGCATTGTTTCAAAAGGAACTTTATTTGAGAGTTAGTAATGGCTACAAAGCAAAGCAAAGTCTAAAGATCTGGTGTGCAAAGGATTACATCAAAAATGCAATTCAGAATTCCTCCCCCCCCAGTGTCCAACCGTCCAGTTGAAATCCAGCCAATCCACAGGTGCCACAGTGTTATGTGTTAAGATGCTTGCGCAGGCTCACTGTTTCCGAGATTTCGGGTTGTGAGTCCCTCCTGGTGAAGTTGGACCTAGGAGTTCAGGTGGGCTTGTTGCTTACGTACCTGCCTCCCAGCTGCGTGGCATCAGCCCTGCCTGCGTTGCTCGAGGAAGTGGCTGGGCTGGCAGTTGAACTCCCGAGGCTGATAGTCCTGGGAGACCTCAACTTGCCTTCGCTTGGCCGGGCCTCTGGGTTGGCGCAGGAGTTCATGGCTTCCATGGCAACCATGGACCTGACTCAAGTAGTTCAGGGTCCGACCCACCATGGGGGGCATTCGCCCGATATGATCTTTCTCTCGGAACAGCTGAGTGATGGTTTGGTGTTAAGGGGTTTAGTCACGGTACCCTTGTCATGGTCAGACCATTTCCTGCTGCGGCTTGACTTTGGGGCTCCAATCCTCCCCCGCAGGGAGGCGGAACCGATTAGGTGGTTCCGCCCCAGACACCTGATGGATCCAATGGGTTTCCAGACGGAGCTTGGGGAATTACCAGATTCGCTCGTACACGGTTCGGCAGAGTCCCTTGTGGCGGCCTGGAATATAGCTGCTGCGGGGGCTTTGGATCGGATTGCGCCTATGCGGCCTCTCCATGGTTTCGGACCCAGGAAGTCTCCTTGGTTTACTGAGGAGCTCAGGGGGATGAAACGTCTTAGGAGACGTCTAGAGAAGCGTTGGAGAAGATCGAAGGCTGAATCTGATCGAACCAGGTTGAGATCACACATTAGATCCTACCTGAGAGCGATTAAAGCGGCAAAATCCCGGTATTTTTCCGCTTTAATCACGTCTGCGGAATCGCGCCCGGCTGCCCTGTTTAGGGTGACTCGGTCTCTCCTTGGTACGGGGAGGTCCGGGGGACCCTTGCAGGGAAGTGCCGAGGATTTTAACAACTTTTTCGCAGACAAAGTCGCTCAGATCCGGGCGGACCTCGACTCCAACATTGTAGCAGTGGCGACTGATAATGATTCAGTCGAGGTGACTGGGGCTCGTCTTAGTCAGTTTATTTGGGATGAGTTTGAAGCTGTTACACCTGATGAAGTGGACAAGGCCATTGGAGCTGTTAGTAATGCCACCTGCTTGTTGGACCCGTGTCCCTCCTGGCTGGTCTCGGCCAGCAGGGAGGTATCACGGAGCTGGATCCAGGAGATAGTCATCGCTTCTTTGAGGGATGGGTCCTTTCCGGCTCCTTTAAAGGAGGCACTTGTGCGCCCACTCCTCAAGAAGCCTTCCCTGGATTCAGCCATTCTTTCGAACTATCGTCCTGTCTCCAACCTTCCCTATGTGGGGAAGGTTGTTGAGAAGGTGGTGGCGCTTCAACTCCAACGGGCCTTGGAGGAAACCGATTATCTGGGTCCCTTGCAGTCGGGATTCAGACCCGGTTACTCTACGGAAACTGCTTTGGTCGCGCTGATGGATGATCTCTGGCGGGCCCGGGATAGGGGTCTATCTTCTATCCTGGTGCTTCTTGACCTCTCAGCGGCTTTCGATACCATTGACCATGGTATCCTTCTGCGCCGACTGGAGGGGTTGGGGGTGGGAGGCACTGTTCTCCAGTGGTTCTCCTCCTACCTTTCTGGCCGGTCGCAGTCGGTGTTGGTAGGGGATCAAAGATCGACCTCTAGGCTCCTCCCTTGTGGGGTGCCGCAGGGGTCGGTTCTTTCGCCCCTGCTGTTTAATATTTACATGAGGCCGCTGGGTGAGATCATCCATAGACACGGGGTGAGTTACCATCAGTACGCTGATGATACCCAGTTGTACGTTTCCACCCCGTGCCAAGTCAGCGAAGCAGCAGAAGTGATGTGCCGGTGTTTGGAGGCTGTGAGGGCCTGGATGGGTGAGAACAGACTAAAGCTTAATCCCGACAAGACGGAGTGGCTGTGGGTTCTCCCTCCCAAGGACAAGACCAACTGTCCGTCCATTACTCTGGGGGGGGGAAACTTTGAACCCCTTGGAGAAGGTTCGTAACTTGGGTGTTCTCCTCGATCCACAGCTGCACTTAGACCAACATTTGGCGGCTGTGACGAGGGGAGCATTTGCCCAGGTTCGCCTGGTGCACCAGTTGCGACCTTATCTGGACAGGGAGGCCTTGCTCACAGTCGCTCATGCCCTTATCACCTCGAGGATCGACTACTGCAATGCTCTCTACATGGGGCTACCCTTGAAGAGTGTTCGGAGACTTCAATTAGTCCAGAATGCAGCCACGCGAGCAATCGTGGGCTTACCTCGGTATGCCCACATTTCACCAACGCTCCGCGAGCTGCACTGGCTACCTATTAGTCTCCGCTCGCAATTCAAAGTGTTGGTTATTACCTATAAAGCCCTACATGGCCTAGGACCAGGTTACTTGCAGGACCGTCTTTTGCCTCATACCTCATCACGACCGGTCAGAGAGCACAGAGTTGGTCTTCTCCGGGTCCCGTCGACCAGTCAATGTAGGCTGGCGGGCCCCAGGAGAAGGGCCTTCTCTGTTGCGGCCCCTACCCTCTGGAATCAGTTCCCTCCGGGGATTCGGACCGCTCCCACTCTTCTGGCCTTCCGAAAAGAATTAAAAACTTATTTGTGTCAGCAGATCTGGGAATGATTGGTGTTGAATGTTGGATGAATGTTTTTTATTAAAAAATTTGGGGTATTGTTTTAACTTTATGATCATCTTAATTTAATTTATATTAGACTTATTAAATGCGATTGTTATTTATCTATGTTGTAAGCCGCTCTGGGTCCCCTGGAGAAGAGCGGCTTATAAGTCTAATAAATAAATAAATAAATAAATGAAAAGCTGGAGATTTAGTGTCCTTCTCAAGGTCTATCTCAGTTTCGCTTCCCAATGGTCCCAGGCTCCATTGTCTGGAGATAAGGCAGATGTTTTCATGTCACTTTCTCCTCACCCAGAGGGAGGGCACCCCGTACAGAGCAGAGCAAGGCAAATCACAATTCCCCCCCCCATGCAAGCACCCCCCACCCAGTAAAATGGCAGGCCCTGAAAATGAATACATAAGCACAAGCAGAAAAGAAATAAAGAGAAATGAATAAATAAGTATTTGAGGGGTTCGGACAGCCTGATTGCCATACTCTCTTATAGAAAAGAAGTTAGGGCAGAACATTATCAGCTTCTTTAGAAACTCATATGTGGCTGTCATTTAAAATCCTGCCTACACGGCGGAGAATGGGTGAGAGAGAGGCGAGAGGGGAGAGCGACATCGGCAAGAGGGGCAAGGGCAGCTGGGGGGTCTCCCAACCTAGAGAGGACCCCCAGACGAGCCGAAGAGGGTGGAAAAGCCGAGAGAGCAGCGGAGCGGCCTGAAGCAGCGGATAGAGACAGAGACAACAAACGGAGCTGGAAGTAAGCAGGCAAGAACAATAGAGGGGAGGAGAGAAGACCTAAGAGGGAAGAGGCAAGAAAGCAGACGGCGGGAGAGGACACAAGAAAAGGGTACCCTGGGTGGCAGAGGGACTGGGGAGAGACACCCCACGCACTGTGCCCCAGACCCTCCAGAATGGGAGCCCCAGGGGTACTGAAGAGAGCAGAACCTACCAGGGAGGAACGTGAGCGTAAGAGGAAGACTAAAAGGCATCCTGGGCCGCTGTAAAGGGAAGGCAGAAGGGACCTGGAATCACAGACAAGCAGAGAACAGCAGAAAGTGATCTGGGAAAGAAGGCAAAGAAAGAGGGGCAAGAGGGAACCAAAAAGGTGCAAAGAAAAGAGAAAGGCTGGCAGAGGAGAGAGAGGAGAAAGCAAAGGCAGAGGCACTGAATAGGCTCCCTGAACACAGACCTGCCTGACTACAGGCCCCTAGCCCTGCACTGCCTGAACCCTGAAGCCCCCCCCACTGAAAGGACAGATTACTGGATCATCACCAGATCACAGTCTAGTGTCTAATCTGGTCTAATTTGGAAACCAAAACAGTGCCAGGACAACAGGAGGATAAGCTCAAGATGGCCTCCAAACAGACCAAACTGACACAAACGAAGGGAGTTGTATCCTCCCCAGCCCAGCTTACTAAACCACCAGGAAACACTTTACCCACCCCCACACCCTCCCATCCAACTACAGGCCCCCAGACCCATCTGTTCCCACAGGCCAGCCCAACAGCACACATGATACAAGAATTAAAAGAGGTAATAGAAACGCTGGTAATACGGATGGATGGAATGGATAAAAAGTTGGTGGAAATGGACACAAGGATGGAGAGGAGGTGTGTAGAGGCAGAACAAAAGATGGAGGAAAGATGCAACGACATAAAACAAATGCCGAAAGACCAAGGTAGAGAGCTAGAGAGAAAATGGGAAGAGCAACGCAGGGCGATGGCCGCAGACCTGGACCAAATGAAGGAGGCAATGCAAGCACACTACAAGGGAATAGGGGAGGAAATGGAGAAAAACTTCCAGGAGATCAGGGAGAATGTGGACAAGCGGATGGAAGAAGTGGAGAACCACATAGAGGGACAGATAGCAGAGATGAAAGGGGTGGCCCAAGACCAATCCTCCATGATACAATACTGGCAAATGGTGTCCGCAATCAGGTTTAGAGGTTGGAAAGAGACACCAAACGAAACCCAAGGGGGCCTGCTCGGAACCTTTATAGAGGCCCTGGCAACATTTCTGGGAAAGACAACCCCAGAGATCACATGGCAATTCGACAGAATCTACAGAGTGGGCGCATGGACGGCAACAAACAGGCGTCAACCAAGGGACGTGGTCATCCATTTTGCGACACAGGGGTTCCGGAACCTCATCTCAGTCACATCTTACAACAAGAGTTTATACATAGAGGGGCAGGAAGTGAAAGTACTGAAAGAGATCCCCCAGACGATGCTGCGAGACAGAAAGGACTACAAGTTCCTGGTCGACGAACTGAGACTACGCGCTCTGCGATACAGATGGGAAGCCCCAACGGGGATGTCACTTCTCTATAAAAATAAAAGATACTACCTGAACTCGGTCCAAAAAGCCAGAGAATTCCTTGCAAAGGAACTGACGTCGGAGGGACCTCAGTACACCACGAGAGAAGACGCAGAAGGGCCACTGGAATGCAGAAGGGATCGAGAACAACGAGCAACCCACCCAGAAATACAGACCGACGCAGTAGCAAGAGAAAGGAAAGGACCAACTCGAGACACGACGACACAGAGAACAGGAAGCAACAACAACAAGGAAACAGGACAGACTGCAGAGGGCAGGATACTAAGATCCACCACCAAACGCACGGAGCAGCATGACACGATCCCTCTACGCAACTTGAGCACCAACCTGGATACCATGGGAATGAGACCAAAGAAGAACACAGGAGATAGAACAGAAGCGGTCTTGCAAGAGTATCCTGAAACCGACGATGACAACTAAATACTTGACATGGAATGTTAACGGACTAAATTCCCCACAGAAAAGGAGAAAGATATTTCATTATCTGTATCAAGGAAGAAACGACATAACCTGCCTACAAGAAACACACATCAGAGCAGCGGACCAGAAATACTTAATCAACAACAAACTAGGTACACATTTTGTCGCAGCGGCGCCACGAAAGAAGAACGGGATTGTTATATACGTGAAGAAACATGTAATAGCTAAGCTAATAGAGTCGGACTCCCAGGGTAGATACCTAGCAATCGAAGTGACACAGGAAGACAAGAAAATTCTAGTGATGGGCATATATGCACCAAATCAACAACAAGGAAAATTCTACAAAAAGATACACAAGAAGTTAATACAACTCAACTACAGATCATGTATTATTCTGGGAGATTGGAACGGGGTCATAGAGATTGCCCTAGACAAGAAGAAAACAAAACCTAACCCACAGAAGCACTCCAAGTTGCCTAAATCTTTCTTCGACATGAAGGAGGACCTTGTACTGACAGACGTCTGGAGGGAACGGCACGGCAAAGAGCAAGAATTCACTTTTTTCTCCGACAGGCATCAATTATTTTCCAGAATTGACTTCATCCTGACATCCAGTGACTTGCTAGTCCGCCTAAACACTGTGTCAATCCTACCCAAAGTACTAACAGACCATAACCCAGTAGGGATGGAATTAAGAAGGAGGCCAAGTCCCACCCTCATGGAAAACAGCCTACATTTCTCTAATCCCCAAAGAGGGAAAAGATAATGCACAACCGGCAAACTATAGGCCCATCTCACTATTGAACACAGACTACAAAATCTTCACAAAAGTTCTGGCCACAAATTAATGACTGTATTACAAAAAATAATTCACCCGGATCAAACGGGGTTTATACAAGGACGTCAGATGAAAACCAACGTGAGACAGCTGTTGAACATAATAGAGTACTTGGAAAGGCACAACCAGGTACCTGCTACCCTCATGTTTGTGGACGCAGAAAAAGCTTTTGACAGACTGAATTGGCCATTCCTGACGAACCTGGCCCAGGGGATGAAAATGGGAAAGCAGTTCCTCAACTCCATAATGGCAATCTACCAGAAACAAATGGGCCAGATCATTGTGAACGGCGAACTAACAGACCCATTCAACATAGAAAGAGGCACGAAACATCCTCTCTTACATCTTACTTATAAAATTGGTCTTTAATTCAGCCCATAATCTTAGATTAGCCTTAATTCCTTACATTTAATTTTAAATTTCACTTCTTCAATCGACTTCTGGGCTTTCTCATCTGTCAGATAAACCTCCATAACAAATACAATCTATTTATTCCATTTCTAACTTACATTCCTTCAACCTTATCAAATCACATAATGCTTATCTATCCCATCAATCAATCAATCTAATGTCAAACCTAGATCATTTCAGAGCAAATACATTCTTCATCAATTTAATTATATCTTCCATTAATCATCTTCTCTTACATCTTACTCATAATCTTAGTCCTTAAATCAGTCCATAATTTTGAATTACCCATAATTCCTTGCATACAATTTTAAATTTCACTCCTTCAGTCGAATTCTAGGTTTTTTCTTCAACCAGGTAAACCTCCATAGCGAAGCCTCCCTTCCAAATAATAAGTCTCTCTTTTTTACTTGCAATATCATTTGAGTCCATATAAACCATCTTAACCTTTGCATTAGTCCTCTATTTCTCTTAACCATAAACTTTTGTTGAGATAACAATTCAAATCTCTGTCTTTGCTTTTCCTGATCCTCAGCCCCATAAGTAAGTTGCTTCTTAAACTGGATCACTTTCTCTTTTTTCTTCTTTTACGTCTTACTCATAATCTTAATATTATATCTTCCGTTAGTCATCTTCTCTTGTATCTTACTCATAATCTTAGTCCTTGAGTCAGTCCATAGTTTTAAATTACCCATAATTCCTTATGTAAAATTTTAAGTTTCACTCCTTCAATCGTACTCTGGGTTTTTTCTTTTGCCAGGTAGATCTCCATAACGAGGCCTCCCTTCCAAATAATAAGTCTCTCTTTTTTACTTGCAATATCATTTGAGTCCATATAAACCATCTTAACCTTTGCATTAGTCCTCTATTTCTCTTAACCATAGACTTTCGTTGAAGTAACATTTCAGATCTCTGTCTTTGCTTTTCCTGGTCCTCAGTACCATAAATAAATTGCTTCTTAAACTGGATCACTTTCTCTTTTTTCTCAATTAAATCTTCTTCTTGCTGCTTGTCTGAGAGGAATAACCATCCCCTCCTGTCTTGGAACAAATCCTCTTCCTCCACTCCATAGATGAACTGTTTATCAAGCAAGATCCATTTCCCTTTATTCTCTTTATTCTCAGTACTGTCTTCTTCTTGTTCTTGTTTTTCTTCTTGTTTAGATTGTATTATAAAATGTTCAGCAGTCGGTTGTAAATCAGTTTCATTTGGAAGAAAGAATCTGGTTAATATTTCTGTAATAGTCTCTTTCAGTATTGCTTTAATCTCTTTCACTATTGCACGCCTTTCTTCTTGAAATTCATCAATACGATCCAAAATAGGTTTAACATTTGAATGTAAATTCCACTCCATTTTAAATTTAAAACAATCACTCTGGCTTTAATACAATTCCTACAGCCGTCTCTCTAGCTTCGCTTACGAGAACAAGGAGAGAGAAAAAAAATGGAGAATTCACTTTCACTTTCAAACACTTTCCTTTAACAGTGAAAGCAGTGAAAGCTATACGCCATTTTGAAAGCATTATGTTGATTGTAGAAGTTAGAAATATATAGCCAGAAAAACAATAAAAAAAATACTTGCAATCCAATAAGAACTCCTGTATTCACTCAGTCTGCTTACAGTCTCTCTTGTGTTCTATTTTTATAAGCAGAAGCGGTCGCGGCGTCTTTCTCTGTCTGATGACAGAAGCGTCTCTGGGCAGGAGCGTCTTCAGGAGCTTAGGGAGCTATCACTCTTGATCCCTGAAAACTTTTTCCAGGGATTTAAGAGGAGCTCAACCCTGCTCCTGATGCTCTACACCTCTTCTTTGCCCGAAAAGGGGATTTTTCACCGCAAAAAAAACAGCTGATGTGCACTGTTTTTTGCGGCTTTACAAACCCAGGGAACGGAGCCTCACAGAGGAGACTCTAGCGATGCCGGCGGAGCCACCGGAAGCCCATATATATTAAATTGATATATTAAATTGATTAAGAACATATTTTTTTTTAATTGAGGGGTTTATTGATATTATTTGTTTATTTTTCTAAAAAGATGATTTTTCTTTTTTTATTTGATGTTCAATGGTTCGAAAGAGGTTGATTACTGGAAGATGTATATAAAACTTGATTGTTTGGGTGATTTTATATAACCTCTCAATGGATTGAAGTGATTTAAGGTTTGACTTAGATTGATGGTTTAGATATGTAAATGAAAATTATTATTCTTAACAAGATGATTTGTTTGTTTTGTTTAATGGATTGAAATGATTTAGAGATTGTATATAGTATATAGTTTAAAATTCTTGTTAGGATTATATAATAATTTTGTTTGATGTAGTGGGTTTTCTTTTGTTTTACCCTGTACTCACTCTGGGAAGTCGGGAGGGAGGGTTAGGGAGGGTTTATAATTTTATATACGATGTTTTCTCAACTGTAATTGGGGTTGATGTAAGAATATGTAATTACTGTCATTAAGGGGTTGCTCTGGTGGCCTCTGGGCACCACATCTGATGGAAAGAAGAAGGAGGAGTGAAGGCTGATGTAAGTGGAAGTTGATAAGAAGGGGGAAGAGTAGGACGGAGATAGAGAAGGAGGGAGGAAAGTAGAAAGAAAGTAGAAAGAAAGTTGGTAAGAGGGGGGATGAGTAAGGAGGGTGGAGTATAGAGAAGTAGAGAACGAGGGAGGAGAGTAGGTAGTTAGTTGGTAAGTGAGGGGGGAAGGTTAGGGTCAGGGGGATGTGGTGGTGGGGGTACCGAGCAGTAATGTTAACTGTTTGGTATGATTATTTTCAGTTGAGTTATTAGTATTAGATGTATTGAAAAATGTACTTATGTTTTGTTTATGGATGATTGTTTATTTTAACACTATGATTTGATTTGAGTAGTTTCATCTTTCTGTAAAAATTAAAAAAACTAATAAAATATATTTTCAAAAAAAAACATAGAAAGAGGCACGAGACAGGGCTGTCCGCTGTCACCACTGTTATTTGTCTTAACGATGGAGAGTCTGCTGAACAAGATAAGAGCAGCAGAGGACATAAAGGGCATACAGATTGGACAACAGGACTACAGACTGTGTGCCTTCGCAGACGACCTGCTGGTGACAGTATCGCAACCAGTACAATCGGCAAGGAGTTTGATGGAGATAATGAAAGACTATAGCAAGGTATCAGGTTTTAAAGTGAATATATCAAAAACGAAGATGCTAGTTAAAAATCTAGACAACAAAGCAAGACAGGACTTGGAAAGAATAACGGGTTGTGAAATAGTTAAGAAAGTTAAATACTTGGGAGTTGAGATAGAAACAACGAATGCGAAATTATACAAAAATAAGTACGAGGTGCTGTGGAACAAGATACAAGCAGATCTGGAAAGGTGGAAAACACTACGACTGTCCTTGCTGGGCAGGATAGCAGCAGTAAAGATGAACGTCTTGCCAAGATTTCTATTTCTCTTTCAAATGCTACCCATACTCAAAAAGGATGTGCACTTGGACAATTGGCAGAAGGGCATCAACAGATTTATTTGGGATGGCAAGAGACTGAGGGTGAAACTAAAAATCATCCAGGACACGAGGAAGAGAGGGGGACTAAAAATGCCTAATCTAAAGATATACTACGATGCAGCGACGTTGGTGGCGTTGAGTGACTGGATCAATATGACGAATGATAGAATACTGAATGTTGAAGGGCATGGTCTACTATTCGGCTGGCACGCATACTTGGTATACGACAAAAACGCAGACAGGAACTTCAAGGAGAACCCACTACGAATCCCATTGTTGTGGGTCTGGAGGAAATATAAATACCTTCTACACGATAAGATCCCCATATGGACGATCCCCGGACACGCAATAGGGGATGTAAACATAACCCAAGAGCAGGGAGTAGTGCCCTACAGTAAACTGGTACTGGAAGAAGAAAATGGGTACTCCTTAAAGTCACAAACAACGCTAGCAGATGAAGGAATAGGAGGTACCTGGCTATCATACCTACAACTGCAGTCAAGGTGGCATAAAGACAAGAAGAAAGGCATATCCCAGACTGACGAGACTTTAATTGAACAGATTAGAGAGCAGGGGATCATGTATATCAAACGAGTATACAGTGTACTAATAGAAATTGACCCTGAGACGGTGCTAGTCAAGAACTGTATGGTAAAGTGGGAACAAGACTTTGGACATCCGATCACGATGGAAACGTGGGAGGAAATCTGGGTGAGAAATGTAGAATTCACGAAAGCTGCAACAGCTAAGAGAAAACTTCTACAAGATGTTCTACAGGTGGCATCTAGACCCGAAAAAACTATCATACATCTATCCAGACACCCAGCCCAAGTGCTGGAGGTGTGGCGATGGGGAGGCTACATACTTTCACGTATGGTGGACATGCAGAAAAATCAAAGCCTTCTGGAGGAAGATATGGTGGACACTCCAAACTATATTCAAAAAGCGTATTGACTTTCTACCTCAGGTTTTTTTGTTAGGGATCATAAAAGATTGCACTACCTCAGAGACGAGCTTATTTCTGAACTTGATCACAGCAGCCAGATTGTTGGTGGGACAATACTGGAAGAATCCAGAAATACCACCTATGGAAGAATGGACTTTGAAAGTAATAAATTTGGCGGCAATGGCGAAAATATCGACATATTTGAAAGATCGCTCAAATGAACAATATTTGATAGACTGGAAACAGTGGATAGACTATATACAAGAGAAACACCAATCAAACAAAATGTATCTGGCGTACAGTTGAAGCTCGACATGAAGAGTGAAGAATGTTCACCAAACCAGACGTTTACAAAGACTAATACCTAATGTTGTATTTTATGTTATATGATGATTGCCTCTTAATATGACCTTATACATAATGTTGTTTGCTTTAATATTGAAAAAGCGGATTGAATTTCTAACTCAGGTTATTGAATTTCTACCTCAGGATCTTTTGTTAGGGATTATAAAAGATTGCACTATTATTGAGACGAAGTTAATTCTGAAGCGCGAATGAACAATATGTGATAGACTAGATATAGTAGATAGACCATATACAAGAGCTGTTTTTTCAGGTCTTATGAGGACAGCTTATTAATATGAGCCCAGATCTAATGTTGACTGCTTTAATATTGGAAAGGCGTACTGAATTTTTACCTCAGGATACTGAATTTCTACCTCAGGATCTTTTGTTAGGGATCATAAAAGATTGCACTACTAATGAGATGAATTTACTTCTAAAGCTCGAATGAACAACAGGTGTTAGGCTAGAAACAGTAGATAGACCATATATAAGAGAAACACCAATCAAATAAAATGTATCAGGCGTATAGTTGAGGCTGGACGTGAGGAATGAGGAATGTTTGCTAAACCAGACGTTTACAAAGACTGATCCTTAGAGTTGTATTGCAGGTTATATGATAATTGCTTTTTAATATGATCTTATGTTTAATGTTGATGGTTTTAATAAAATAAATTTTTTTAAAAAAAATCCTGCCTACAAGTAGGTTCATAATTAATTGGTAAATGATAATAAATATTACAATACTGGTTTTAAAAGTAAATGGTGGAATAAAGCTAATAGTATAAGATCTAAGGCGAAGTGAACATGAAAAGTTTAAAATCCATATTAGCCCAGGTCAAACATGTTTAAATGAGCAAAAATATTGTAAACTTCATGTTATAAACTTAAGAGTTAGTAAATTTTCAAGAAGTGACAGTTGCAGAATGTGATCCAGAATTGGTCTTAAAGGTAATTTCTGGGAATTTGTTTAACTTTTCAATTGTACTTTTAAGGAATTAAGATTGAGAATCTAATTAATGGAAATTGATGATTGTAGTTTGACTTTGAAATATTGATATTTCCATCTGAAACTTCACACAAGCAAAAACTGGCTAGTTTTTTAAAAGTAAAGTTTTTTGGGGGGAGCAGGAGTGAAGATGATGGGGACTCAAATAGATTATTCAGTAGAGATCAGAAAATGAAGAAATGCAGTCCTGTTGATCAGAATGCTCCACATGAATAGGAAATGACCATTAATAATTGGTGTCGAATATATCGGTTCAGATTAAATAGGTTTACTGTGCAAGTAAGACATTAACTAGAGAATATGCAATCAGAATATAACATCAATGTAAGGAACAGGTTTAATACAGATAGTCATTGATTTACAACCATTCTATCAACTTGCCATAGAAAAGGGGGAGGGGTAAAAAGCGAAGGGGGGAAACGGAATTCCAAGCAGTCATTCACAGACTGTGAGAGCCTGCAAGAATGCCAAGGTCACTAACTAAGGTGCTTGATGGAAAAGTGGACTGTTCCCATAACAAAAAATATATTACTATTGGACAATGTGAACATCTGTCAAGGGAATATATTGTTTAACTAAGCAAGCTTTCGTGCGGGAAAACCAGAGCTGGTTTTGCTTCTTCAGTTCCGAGATGGTGTATCCAATAAAATTTTACTTTTTGGGACTTAATTACCTTGCGGGATCCTTTCATTGGGTTTGCTAATTGGACTATTGACACATTCACTTAGCAACTGTTCACAATTACAGCAGCACCCAAAAAATGACTTATAAAGGAGAATATTTGTAGCTCAGGATTGATATGAGGGGCCGTTGGTGCTCTGTGAGCTTGCTTATTTTCTTGCAGATGTTTCATTATCCAAATTAGGTAACATCATCAACATGATCTGTTGATGTTACCCAGTTTGGGTAATGAAGAGTCTGCAAGAACACAAGGAAGCTCGGAGAGCATCAAGGACCCCTCAAAGTGACTTATGACTGGTCCTCCCCTTATGATCATTGCAGCATACACACAGTCATGTATACCCACATATATTTACAATGGTTGCAATGTTCCAAGGTCACATGATTGCCATTTATACACTTTTCAGTTGGCTTCTAACAAATGTGACAGCAGAACAGGGTTTGCTTAATAACTACCGGTATGTGATTCACTTAACAGCCCCCTCACTTAGCAATGGAAATTCTGGTCCCAATTGCGGTCATGTGTCAATTTATTTATGCACAAGAGTACCTGAGATAATATAAAAATATAAAGGATACTGTGAAAACCAAAATAGAAAACATATCCCTGAATGTTCAAAGAAAAAATGTTCCAAGTGGCTTTCAGAACATACTATAACTATGGAAAGAAAAGTCTAAGGAATAAAGCTTTGGTTAGCTAGGACAAATGCCTGAATTCAACTTCCCAAGAAAGCAACAAAAATTGATAACTGTGGCAGGAATACTCAATAATACACATCTGCTTGAGGCAAATGAGACTAAAGGAAGATGGAAGGACTACTCTGAAGCCCTTTCCAGATGGGGTTATAGAACTACAGAAGCATTTGTAGTTAGAAAATACATTCAGAAACTCATTCTGTTAGAAAGCATAGCACAACAGCAATAGACCAGTTGTGAAATGTGGGGTAAAAAATAGCCACAACAATCCAGATAAACTATTGACTTATCAGTTGCAAAAAGAGAAAGAGCTTATTACTTCTATTTTGAATAGTATCAGGTACGTTTGAACAAGGCAACAAATCAGTTTGTTAAAAAATAATTCTAGATTATACAAGAAATATTGAACAAAAGTGTATTAACAATATGAAACTTATTGATCAGCAAAAGGAAACAGAAATTGAAATTGAATAAATCTCCAGGATGAGGTGAGATGGCTCTGTAATACACTGTTAAGACTTTCCAAGAAATTTTAATTAAACTATTAACTAAGTGTCAGGTCCCCAAAGAGAGATATTTTTTTAAATTTTTTTATTGGTTTTTTAATTTTTAACAAAAGAAAAATACTCAAATCAAATCATAATATTAAAGTAAACAATAAACATAATCAGAACATAAATACATATTTCAAAATCATCCATAAACATAACATATGTACTTATTTCAATACATCTACTAGTAATAACTCAACTGAAAATAATCATAAACCATATTTTCCAAACAATTAACATTGCTGCTCGGTACCCCCACCACCACATCCCCCTAACCCTAACCTTCCCCCCTCACTTACCATCTAACTACCTACTCTCCTCCCTCCTTCTCTATCTCCCTCCTTCTACTCCACCCAACTATCCCTTCTCTTCCCCCTTCTTATCAACTTTCTACTTACATCAGCCTTCACTCCTCCTTCCTCTTTCCATCAGATGTGGTGCCCAGAGGCCACCCGAACAACCCCTTAATAACAATAATTACACATTCTTGCATCAACCCTAATTACAGTTGAAAAAACATAGTATATAAAATTATAAACCCTCCCTAGCCCCCCCTGACTTCCCAGAGTGAGTACAGGGTAAAAAAAAACCCCACTACTTCAAACAAAATTATTATATAATCCTAACAAGAATTTTAAACTATATACTAAATACAATCTCTATCTAACATTTATTCAACCTTATCAGTTCTAATATATATCTAATCCCTCAATCATTCCATCTAATGTCAAACCTTAAATCATTTCAATCCACTAAACAAAACAAACATATCATCTTGTTAAGAATATTAATATTCATTTACATATCTAGACCATCAATCTAAGAATCATGCCATCACTTCAATTCATTGAGAGGTTATATAGAATCGCCCAAACAATCAAGTTTAGTATACATCTTTCAATAATCCATCTCTTTTAACATTCTAGACAGTCATTTCAAACCATTAAACATCAAATAAATAAATCGTCTTTTTGAAAAAAAAAACAAATAATATCAGTAAACCCCTCAGTTAAATATATATATATATGTTTTTAAAATAGCTATCCCGGAAAGGGTGAGTTCTGACTGAAGAGAGTTAAATAACTCGAAATAGCTATCTCAGAAATCCCTTATTTCTTTGTTAACAATTTTAAAAACATATATATATTTGTGCTTGCAGATGGCTCTGGGTTGAGCTGAAACAAGCAAAGGAAAGAATGATTTCTTCCTCCCATATTTGGGTTTACAGGGTGCAATCTAAAAAAATAACCACTTGACACACATATTCACTCCCTGACTACTAACAAAGCGGGAGAGAGCCTGTGGCTTGAGGCTAAAGCTTCTGCCTAGCATGTAGACTGCCCAGGTTCGAATCCCAGAAAGGGTGAGTTCTGACTGAAGAGAGTTAAATAACTCGAAATAGCTATCTCAGAAATCCCTTATTTCTTTGTTAACAATTTTAAAAACATATATATATTTGTGCTTGCAGATGGCTCTGGGTTGAGCTGAAACAAGCAAAGGAAAGAATGATTTCTTCCTCCCATATTTGGGTTTACAGGGTGCAATCTAAAAAATAACCACTTCACACACACACACACACACACACACACACACACATATTATATATATATATATATATATATATATATATATATATATATATATATATATATATATATATATATATATATATATATATATATATATATATATATATATATATATATATATATATATATATATATATATATATATATATATATTCTTAGTTAATTTAGTATATCTTCCATTAAACATCCTCTCTTACATCTTACTCATAAATTCAGCCCATAATCTTAGATTGGCCTTAATTCCTTACACTTAATTTTAAATTTCACTTCTTCAATCGACTTCTGGGCTTTCTCATATGTCAAATAAACCTAAATAACAAATACAATCTATTTAATCCATTTCTAACTTAGAGTCCTTCAACCTTATCAAATCCCATAATGCATATCTATCCCATCAATCAGTCAACCTAATGTCAAACCTAGATCATTTCAAAACAAGTACATTCTTCTTCAATTTAATTATATCTTCCATTAATCATCTTCTTTTACGTCTTACTCATAATCTTAATATTATATCTTCCGTTAGTCATCTTCTCTTGTATCTTACTCATAATCTTAGTCCTTGAGTCAGTCCATAGTTTTAAATTACCCATAATTCCTTATGTAAAATTTTAAGTTTCACTCCTTCAATCGTACTCTGGGTTTTTTCTTTTGCCAGGTAGATCTCCATAACGAGGCCTCCCTTCCAAATAATAAGTCTCTCTTTTTTACTTGCAATATCATTTGAGTCCATATAAACCATCTTAACCTTTGCATTAGTCCTCTATTTCTCTTAACCATAGACTTTCGTTGAAGTAACATTTCAGATCTCTGTCTTTGCTTTTCCTGGTCCTCAGTACCATAAATAAATTGCTTCTTAAACTGGATCACTTTCTCTTTTTTCTCAATTAAATCTTCTTCTTGCTGCTTGTCTGAGAGGAATAACCATCCCCTCCTGTCTTGGAACAAATCCTCTTCCTCCACTCCGTAAATAAACTGTTTATCAAGCAAGATCCATTCCCAATTATTCTCTTTATTCTCAATACTGTCTTCTTCTTGTTTGGATTGTTGTATAAAATGTTCAACAGATGGTTGCAAATCAATTTCATTTGGAAAAAAGAGTTTTAATATTTAAAACCCAAAGAGAGATTGAAGGGGGAAGGAAGGAAGGAAGGAGAGAGATTGAAGGGGAAGGGATGGAGATGGAGATGGAAGGAAGGAAGGGAGATTGAAGGGGAAAGGAAGGAGATGGAGAAGGAAGGAGATTGAAGGGGAAAGGAAGGAAGGAAGAAAGGAAGGAAGGAAGGAAGGAGACAGATTGAAGGGGAAGGGATGGAGATGGAGATGGAAGGAAGGAAGGAAGATTGAAGGGGGAAGGAAAGAAGAAAAGAAGGAAGGAAGGAAGGAAGGAAGGAAGGAGAGAGATTGAAGGGGAAGGGATGGAGATGGAAGGAAGGAAGGAAGATTGAAGGGAAAGGAAGGAGATGGAGAAGGAAGGAGATTCTTGATCTTTACCATGCCTTTCTCTCCATATATCTATCAAATCAAAATCATCCTTTATATCAAAAAAGATTTAGGCAACTTAGAACGTGTTTGAGGAATTGGTAATGTCTTCTTTTTATCCAATCCAGTATCGATAACACCATTCCAATCTCCCATTAAAATACAAGATCTATAATCAAATTGTATTAACTTTTTATGTATTAACTTGTAAAATTTTCCTTGTAGTTGATTTGGTGCATATATACCCATCAAAAGAACTTTCTTCCCATCTTTTAAAATTTCAATGGCTAAGTATCTACCTTGTATATCAGATTCTATAATTTAGCTCTTAAATGATTTTTAACATAGATAACAATTCCATTCTTTTTCTCAGCGGCCACTGCAACAAAATGTGAACCTAATTTATTATTTATCAAATATTTCTGGTCAATAATTCTAATATGTGTTTCTTGTAAACAGATTACATCATTTTTACATTGAGTCAAGTAATGAAATGTCTTCTTCCTTTTCTGTGGAGAATTTAAACCATTGACATTCCATGTCAAATATTTATTTGACATGACCAGCTGGAGAAAGCCTTTGCAAGACCGAATCAACTTTTTCATCCAGTTTCTTCTTTGGTCGAGCTCCCATGACTTCCAAACTTGTAGATGTACGTTGTTGTAGTTCTTTTTCTTGTTGTTCCATATGTTTAGTAATTGCTCTAGTTTGCCTTTGATCTTTAGACTTCTCTACTTCCAAAGGTTGAAAAATATCGATGCTCTGCACGGGCAGCTCCATCAAAACTCCTCCTGTTGCTGCAAGGGGTTGTGACTCTGAGGACTGTAGTTGTAATTTTAACTCCATGTCTCTTTCTTTTGTTAAATCTGCACTTTTTGGCGTAGGAGATGGGGGTTTGCCAGCCTTCAGCACATCCTCAAAAAAATCTTTTGCTTTACCAACAGAATTCAGGCGATATCTATTGCCCTTATAGAATAATGACAGTCCAGCTGGAGCCTCCCACCTAAATTGTATAGCACATTTTTTAAGTTCAGCCACCAAAAATGCATAATCTTTCCTTGCTCTTAACATCTTCGGAGGAATCTCCTTCTAGACCACAACCTCCTGACCAGCAACACTTAATTTCTTGTTATAAGATACTGTGAGAACGTAATTTCTGAATCTCCTTGTTACAAAATAGATCACAATGTCTCTGGGTAAATTTCTTTGTCTTGCAATCCAGGAATTAACTCTGAAGATCCTGTCAATCTGCCAAAAGACATTTTGTACTCCATCTTCTAAAAAAATTTGCCAAAGCTTCTTCAAAAATTCTTCTCAAATCATCCTGGTTTTCATTAGCCACCTCCTTCAGTCCTCTGATCCTTATAGCCAACATCATTTGATTGTATTGTACCATGACTGCTTGATCTTGTATATCACTTTTAATTTCATCAAGTTTTTCCTCAAATTGTTGCTCAACTCCATCCACCTTCTCCTCAACTCTCTCCCAGACCCCCTTAAAAGCTTCCACCATATCTTCTCTTATCTCTGAATTGTGAGTCGCAATTGTATCTTTAATTCTCTCAATTTCTTCAGTTAGACCTTTAGTTTGTTCCTCAATTTTTTTCTCCAACTTCTCAGTCATTGTTGATAATGCAGCCTGCAGATCCTTCATAGTAAGCATTTCTGGAGGAGACTGAGTAGGCAGAGGGGGTTGAGATTCTGTAGATATTAAAGATGCTGGGGGAGCAGGAAAATTGCTTGCTTGTAATTTAGAGGGCTGAGCTGGAGAGGCTACTGCCACCTTCGCAGAAGCTATTTTTGTTTGTCTGGTAGCCATTCTGTATTCAATCCACTTTAAAAGTTACTTTGAATACAAGTAAAAGAAAAAAAAAGATCCTTACAAATATATTGCCAAAAATTTTCCCCCTCTTCTTATCTTTACTTTCAAGTCACAATTTAATTATAATGGTAATTTATGAAATTTTAAAGTTCAAACCTAAGCAGTCGTGCAAGCTTTGCTCCAAAGGAAAAAAAATGGAATTCACTTTCACTTTGCCTTTTTTTCTGATAGACATCAGTCATTTTCTAGAATTGACTTTATTTTAACTTCAAGTGATTTTCTTTTTAGTTTAAAGAAGGTGAAAATCCTACCCAAAGTTTTAATAGACCATAATCCGGTTTGGATGGAATTAATGGTAGGACAGCGATCTAAAAGATCTTGGAGACTTAATGAAAATTTGTTTAAATATGACATAAATGTGAATGAATGTAAAAATGTTATGAAGGAATTTTTTATGTTAAATTTGCATAAGGATACAACAATAGAAATGGTCTGGGATGCTAGTAAGGCCTGTATGCGTGGAATCCTAATTGATATGAATAAAAGGTATAGACGTAAACAAGAGGAAAAAAGGAAGGAGTTAGAAGAGGAAATAAGTAAGAAAGAGCAATTATTAATAAAGAGACCAGCTGATAAAAATATTATAGATGGGATTAAAATTTTACGGAAACAATTTGATTTATTGATAATGGACCAAGTCGCCAGGAATATACAATATGCAAAGCATAATACATTTTTTAATTCCAATAAACCTGGCAGATGGTTGGCTTATATATTAAGGAAAAAACAAAAATCCCGTATAATTGAAAAAATAGAATATAAAGGAAAGGTAGTGTTTCAACAAGAAATTATTAAGAAAGCTTTTTTAGAATTTTACTCTAAGTTGTACTCTGAAGAGAAAATACAAGTGAATGAGATAGATACTTTTTTGCAAAATGAAAATGTATCGATAATTACCAATGAACAAAGAGATAGATTAAATGCATTGATTACATCAGAAGAAATAATTTCAGTGATTAAACAATTGAAAACGGGAAAATCTCCCAGGACTGATGGGCTAACGGCAATTTATTATAAGCATCTTCAAATGGAAATGGTGGAACCCCTTAGAGAGTTATTTGTTAATATTCAAGAGGGTGGTCAGGTTCCACCTTCATGGAAAACAGCTTATGTTTCTTTAATTCCCAAAGAGGGAAGAGATAATGTTCAACCAGAAAATTTTAGACCTATTTCATTATTGAATACGGATTATAAATTTTTTGCAAAAATTATGGCTAATAGACTAATGACAGTTTTACAACAAATAATTCATTCAGACCAAACTGGTTTTTTACAAGGCAGACAGATGAAAACTAATGTTAGACAACTCATTAATATACTTGAATATTTGGAGACGCATATTCAGGTGCCTGCTGTTCTTATGTTTTTGGATGCAGAAAAAGCCTTTGATAGACTGAATTGGTTGTTTTTGAAAAAATTAATTGTTATGATGGGAATGGGGGATCAGTTTATTAATTCTATATTGGCGATTTATCAGAAACAAACAGGTCAGATTATTGTTAATGGGGATTTAACAGATTCATTTAATATAGAGAAAGGTACTAGACAGGGATGTCCATTATCCCCTTTGTTGTTTGTTTTAACTTTGGAGGTTTTAAAGTTAAAATTCTATTGAAGAATGGACTTTAAAAGTTATAAATTTGGCAGAAATGGCTAAAATATCTGCATATTTGAAGGATCATTGAAATGAAAAATATATGTTGGATTGGAACAAATGGATAGAGTATATACAAGGGAAATATCAATCTAAGAAATTTTATTTAGCATATAGTTAAATTTTTATATGTTGGACTGAAAAATATAGTTAAATTTTTAATAGAATCTATATAATAATTTGGTGTAGTTTAGAGGGTTTTTTTGTGTTTTTACCCTGTATTCACTCCAGGAAGTCAGGGGTGGGTGGGTGGGCGGGGTCTTATAATGTATTCAACTGAAATATGGTATTGGTATTATATAAGAACGATACAGTTTTTGATAAAAGAGGGGTTGCTCTGGCGGCACCTCAGCACCACATCTGGAAGGGGAGTAGATTGAGGAGTGAAGGCTGGAGGGATGTAGGGAGGTGGTATGAGGAGGGAGGAGAGGGAGGGAGGCAGTGAGGGTGGGCGGATAGAAATAGAGGTAGGGAGGAAGGAAGAGGGGGATGTGGTGGTGGGGCGCCGCCGAGCAATACCCATAGTTGTTTTTTTTTAATTATTTTTTTATTAGGTTTTATAAACTTTAAACAAATTTTAACACAAAAATATAATAACTCAACTGATAACAAACAAATAGCATAATTAACAAACAATACAAATAGCTGCTCGGAACCCCCCCCACCACATCCTCCTACATCCTAACCCCCTCTTCTATCCTTCTACCTACATACTTTCGCCTTTCTATACCTCTTCCCTCAATCCTCCTCTACTCCTTCTCAACCCTCTAACCCTCTATACATACCAATACCTCTCCTTCCACCTACCTCACCCTCCAATGCGGTGACTAGAGTTCTCCCGAGCACCCTGAAAAAATTATATAGTCCCTAAATACCCCCAACTACAGTTGAGAAACATATTCTAATACTTATTATCTCCCTCCCCGAAAACATCATCTCTAAAATTATAATCCCTCCCTAACCCTCGACTTCCCAGAATGATTACAGGGTATAACAAAAGAGAACCCCACTACGTCCAACAAAATTATTATACAGTCTTAACAAGAATTTTAAACTATATACTATATACATTCTCTGAATCAAATCAATCCCTTAAACAAAACACAAAAGAAAAAAAACTCATCTTATTAAAATTAAACAGATAATATTAAAAAATAACAATATCAATAAGTCCCTCAATTCTAAAAAAAAAAGAAAAAAAAAGAATATAACATCTTGTTAAGAATAATAATTATCATTTACATCTAAACCGTCAATCTAAGTCATATCTAATAAATTTAATTTGTAATAATATATCTTGATATATCATTTAAACATCCTATCTTAGAACTTACTTATAATCTCAATCTTTAAATCAACCCAAAATCTTAGATTAACCTTAATTCTCTCATTTAGTTATAAATTACGTTTAATCAATCAACTTCTGGGCTCTCTCATAAAAACAAACTATTTGTACCATTTCTAACTTACATTCCAATCTAATATCAAATCTAGATCATCAAAACAAATACATCCTTCATCAATTTAATTATGTCAACCATTAATCATCTTACTCGTATTCTTAGTCCTTAATTCATTCCATAATTTTAAATTACCCAAATATCCTTACATACAGTTTTAAATTTCACTACTTCAAACGAATTCTAGGTTTTCTTTTTAACCAAATACACCGCCATAACAAGGCCACCCATCCAAATAATAAATCTCTCTTCTTTATTTCTTCAACCCCATAGATAAATTGCTTCTTGAATTGAGTCATGCTTTCTTGAATCAAATCCTCTTGCTTTCCATAAATAAACTGTTCATCAAACCGAATCCATTTATAGTCTAATTGCTTCATAAAATGAAACAAAGTCTCTCTTTTATCAATTAAATCCTCTTCTTGCTGCCCGGCTGGACAGAATTCCCCTTCTTGAAACAAAACCTCTTGCTCTCCATAAACCAACTTTCCATCTAGCAAAATCCAGTTGTAGTCTTTATGCTCAAAACAATCCTCTTCTCTTCCCTGTTGATCTTCTGATTTCTCTTGTGTTATATAATAGTCAGCAGACAATTGTAAATCAGTTTCATTTGAAGAAAAAGTTCCAGTTAGTTGATCTAACTCCTCTCCATGTTCAAATTGTAAAATAAATTGTTCAGCAGTCGGTTGTACATCAACTTCATTTGGAAGAAAGAATTTAACTAATATAATTAATATTTCTGTAGAAGCCTCTTTCAAAGATGCTTTAATCTCTTTCAAAGACGCTTTAATCTCTTTAAAATCTTGGGTAAAAATCTTCTGTGTATCAGACCTTTTTTCATAAAATTCATCAATACAATCCAACATAGGTTTAGCATTTGGCTGTAAATTCCACTCCATTTTAAGTTTCAAATAATCACAGCCGTCTCTCTAGCTGCGCATGAAGAAACAGGAAGAGAGAAAAAAGTAACAGTTCCACTTTCACTTCCAGCACTTTCCTTAACAATGAAAGTAGTGAAAGCTAAACGCCATTTTGAAACATTATGTTGATTGTAGACGTTAGAAATGTATAACCAAAAAGAAACAATAAAGATACTTGCAATCCCTTTAAGACTCCTGTAGTCATTCAGCCTGCTTACAGTCTCTCCAGTGTTAGCTTTAAAAAAGGCAGAAGTGGTCGCGGCGTCTTTCTCTGCCCGAAGACAGAAGCGTCTCTGGATAGGAGCGTCCTCCGGAGCTTAGGGAGCTCACTCTTAATCCCTGGAAACTTATTTTCCAGGGGTTTAAGAAGGCTCAACCTTGCTCCCGATGCTCTACACCTCTCCTTTGCCCGGAGAGGGGATTTTTCACCGCGAAAAAACAGCTGGTGTACACTGTTTTTCACGGCTTTACAAATCCAGATGACGGAGTCTCACAGAGGAGACCCTAGCGGCGCCGGCGGAGCCACCGGAAGCACCTATACTAACCCATAGTTATTTTAATTATTCTAGTTATGCTTTGTTTTTTGTCTTGGAAAAAGTTCTAAACGATTGTATCCAGTTGAGTTGTTTTCAATTTGATTTTTTGTTATATTTATGATTATAAAATTAATAAAAATTTCTTTAAAAAAAGAGAAGGAAGGAGATTGAAGGGGGAAGGAAAGAAGGAAGGAAGGAAGAAAGGAGAGGGAGATTGAAGGGGAAGGGATGGAGTTGGAGATGGAAGGAAGGAAGGAAGACTGAGGGGGAAAGGAAGGAGATGGAGAAGGAAGGAGATTGAAGGGGAAGGGAAGAAGATGGATGGAAGGAAGGAAGGAAGGATCTTTGGAGATTCATGTTTTCCTAAATGGTAATGAACGGCAATTCCCAGCATTCCCCACTCTTCCACAGTGCTTTTTAGGGCTGCTGGGGATGGTAGTCTGGAGCCCCCCATCCTCATTCCGGACCTCTTGCCTTCTCCCAGCCGCCCCCCAGGGACCTGTCCGCCCCTCCAGCCTCCTGAGCGCCATCACAGCGGTGGGATCGTGGGAGCCCCTTTCCATGCTGCGCAGCCCTTCACTGCCA
This sequence comes from Bothrops alternatus, assembly GCA_034064705.1. NCBI lineage: Eukaryota > Metazoa > Chordata > Lepidosauria > Squamata > Viperidae > Bothrops > Bothrops alternatus. Next base: position 2,271,971 of record JARGCV010000006.1, on the reverse strand, counting down.
AACCCTTCCCTGACTCGTCACACGTGAGAGGGGGCGGCCAGAGCGCCAGCTCCCGCTCAGAAAGCACCGCTTCTCCCCTCCTGGCCTGTCCGGCTGGCCTCTGATGCACATGCGGGCATCGCCCTCTTCCCTGCCGCCTGGCCACTTCCGAGGCCCGGATCCCGGCAAGCTGGGAAGGAGCCGCTCCTGCCCACCAGCCCCAGGGCCATGCCGGGTGCCAGAGGGCCGAGGCGGCCTCTGACAGTGAGGGAGGTGGGCTGGGTGGCACGGGGGGAGCTCCAGCGTGGAGGGTGGCCGGAAGCGGAGCGCAGCTGGGCAACCAGGAGGCGTAGGGATCGGCTTGGCGCTGCAGCTGAGCTCAGCCAGCAGCGGTGGCAGCAGCGGAGCAGCTCAGTGGCAGTGCCAGCAGCGGCCCAGACCCAGCTCAGCTCGGACTGGCCACCCCCGCCCCCATACCCCCGCTTGCAGCTGCCTCACCTGCCCTGCTGCTCACCCCGTGCAGCCCCTCCGTATAGAGCGGGCCCCGCAGCTCCCACAACACCAGCTGCACACCACACTGATGGCGCAGAGCTTGCGGTTGCTGAGCCAGACGCCAGTGCAGGGTGGTGGGAGGGCATGGGCTGCGGGTAGGCCGAGGCAGCGGCAAGCGTCGTGGGCCAGGCGCTCCAGGGCGGCCATGTAGGCACACAGGGTGAGGCAGCGGCAGTGCAGGTCCAGCACCGGCTAAGCCACCAGCTGGCCTGGCCCAAGGAAGGTCAGCCACCTGCCATGTGCCACGTGCACTACCTTCGCACCCAGCGCCCGCCGCTGCCCTGCCAGCACCACCTCTGCCACCACCTTTCCCGTGCAGCCTCGCTTGTCAAGCGGGCCCCATGGCTCCCACAGCAGCCGCTGCAATGCACACCGATGGCGCACGAGGTGAGCACGAGGCAGGCGAGCACATGTTTTCCGTGATTTGCCAGGCTCTCCATGCTACAGCGCGACCCTGGAGAGCCTGGCTGACACGGGTGAGCACGAGGCAGGAGTGCACATGGACTCCGCTTTTTTGGCAGGGCAGAATTAGGTGCTGCTCCCCACCTCCTACCCCTGGTCCTTTTTTATTTACAAGTAGGAGATGGCGTAGTTGCTCAGCAGGGAGAGGTGAAAAGTTCCTGCAAACTTGCATGTGCAATGTTTGCGGACTGGGTCTTTTGGTGCGCTCAGCAGTGCAGAGACAGCCGTTAACGACCAGGTCTGGACAATTCCTATTAGCTTTCGAAAGCCAATAGAATAGAGTCTATTGAATAGACTCTTAATCTATTGAATAGATTAAGAGTCTATTCAATAGAGCCTATTCTATTGGTTTTTGAAAGCCAATAGAATAGAGGGAGTAGCACAGCTCATGGAAAAGTTGAAAAAAATCGATCAAAAAAAGGTGCCGGAACGCGGTTTTGAGCATTCTATGAGAAAAAAAGCCCTGGTCTTAGGCGACCCCTGTGAAATGGTCGTTTGACGCCCAAAGGGGTCGCAACCCACAGGTTGAGAACCGCTGCTTTAGATGGCCCTGATTGTTAACTCCAACTGTTTTGGAGGGAAACTTTGAACATTCATATTTGGGTGGGTTTTTCAAGTATTGTGATTGGTTAAGGCCCTGTGGGCTCAGAGTATAAATTACAGGCAATTGCCTGCAGTTCTCCAGTTCTAGTTTGAGTCAATAAATAATGTTGTAACTATGCTGGTCTGCTCCTTGCCTACCGAAGCCCACTACACAATAGTGGTGACGAGGATGGGATGCTGCAGGAGAGAGAGCTGCTACTAACCAAGAGACTGAAATCACTGGGTGATAGGCTGGGTAAAGAGCCCCGGCAGGCCTAGTTCTCACCCCCTGCCTACCAGTAAGCCACACTGGAGGCATGCTGAAATCACTGGGTGTCAGCCCAGGTGAAGAGCCCTGGTGGGACCACGCTCCCCGCCCTGCCTGCCAGTAAGACACATTGGAGGCACAGATATACCTGAGGGATCTGTCCCCAAGATCCCAAAGTGCAGCACAGCTCCAACCACAGCAGTACAGGCATTAACCAGCATCACAGGGGTCTCCCCAAAATGGCTAAATTGGGAAGGTTCAACGAGTTTGATATTACTCATCCGGAACAGTGGAGCTCATAAGTCTCCCGAGTAGACAACTATCTCCGGGCTAACCAGATCACAGACAATGGCCTGAAGGCAGCAACCTTACTATGTGTCTGCAGACAAGCCACATTTGATATCACTGAAAACCTGATAGCACCAGCAAGTATAGAGACTGTGACCTATGCAGACCTCAAGAAAAAATTAAGGGAACATTTTGAGCCGAAACTCTTAGTAATCACCTGGCGCCATGCATTCGAGCAACGTGAGCAGATATCCAGGGAATCTGCAGCAAAGTTTGTGGCAGCCTTTCGCAAAGCTTCGCACCAATGCGAGTTCCCTGACCTGGAAGACCATCTCAGAGACAGGCTCATTTGTGGCCTGCATAATAGAGCATTACAGCAGCACCTATTCACCATGTAGAAACTGACTTTCCAAGACGCATTGAAGGAAGTCATGGCAGAAGAAGCTGCCAGAGCGGCAATGAAGACTTTCTGGCCACCTAAAACACACACTAGCCCCACAACGATCCACCAAGAGACCGCAGAAGGCTCGGGCGAGGCCAGTGAGAGTGAAGAAATCAATTGTTTGCAGAAAGAACCACCCAGAAGGCCACGCTCCACAGAGCAAGCAACTTCCCCACAGAGCTGCGCAAGCTGCAGGGGACAGCATGAAAGAGCAGAGTGCAGATTCCGCACAGCAGTATGCCATGCCTGTGGAAAGCAAGGGCACCTTGCCACAGTTTGCAGAGGTCATCAGTGGGAAACGAAACCTGCGACACAGCAGCACAAGGAGAAATGGCCCCCAGGACAGAACAGAGTTGAATACTGCTCAAGAAGGCATAGCATCCAATGCACAGGGGCCCAACATTCCATCAAAGAAAAGATAAGACTCCAACTATGACTGCAAGGGGTCCCATGCTCCATGGAGCTAGATACTGGATCAACCTTGTCCATTATCTCCTCCAGGACTTTCAACCACATTTCCAAAAGTAGCCGATGGCAGGTCCCACTCCAATCATCAAGCTTAGTGCTAACGGACTTCCAGAACTGCCGTGTTCCCGTAAGGGGGGAAGCTACCATTAAAGTACAATTCAGAGAGTTTGAGGGTCCCCTCAGGGTACTGGTAATAGAGGGACCGGGCACCAACCTGATAGGACTGGACTGGTTCGAGGCCCTGGGCATCAGGGTGATGGACATCCATCGAACACAAATAGCTAATCTAGCAGCAGTATGCCAACAATATGCTGATGTATTCAGCACAGAATTGGGACAATACAAAGGGGCACCCATTTCACTCAACCTCGATCCAGCAATAACTCCAATCCAATTAAAACCGTGCTGGGTTTCTTTTGCATTGAAGCCAAAAATGATGTGGAACTAGACAAGCTGGTACAGCAGGGAGTGCTCCAACCAGTGGACTGTAGCCAGTGCGAGACTACAATAGTGACCCCAGTTAAGACTAACGGGGACATCTGCATCTGTGCAGACTACAAGTACACCATAAACAAGGAACTACAGCAACGTGCTTACCCTGTACCAGTAGTGAGCCACATCCTCGCTTCGCTCCAGGGAAGCTGAATCTTCGCTAAATTAGACCTCTCCCAGGCTTACCAGCAGCTACTGATAAATTACGCTACCACAGAAGCATAAACAATTGTCACATACAAAGGTGCATTCTGAGTGCGCCGCTTGCAGTTTGGGGTAAGCGTAGCACCAGGATTGTTCCAAAGTATTATGGAACGAACATTGAAGAACATTCCCAGCATCTGCCCATATTTTTTTTCAATATCTTTTTAAATTAATTTTTATAATTATAAATATAACAAAAAAATCAAATTAAAACAACTCAACTGAGTACAATCATTTACAACTTTTTCCATCACAAAAACAAAACATACAAACTTAGCTAAAATAGTTAAAATAATTATGGGTATTGCTCATCGGCACCCCCCCACCACATCCCCCTCTTCCTTTCTCCCTACCTCTACTTCTATCCACCCACTCTCTGCCTCCCTCTCTCTCCTCCCTCCTACTACCACCTCCCTACTTCCCTCTGACCTTCACTCCTCCGTCTCCATCCCCTCCAGATGTGGTGCCAGGGTGCCACCCGAGCAACCCATCTTTTATCAAAAGAAAATATGCCATTCTTATATAATACCAATACAATATTATAGTTGAGAAAATTATAAGATTATAATTATAAGAACCCGCCCGCCCCCCCCCCCCGACTTCCCAAAGTGAATACAAGGTAAAAAACACAAGAAAACCCACTAAACTACACCAAAATATTATATAAATCCTATTGAAGATTTAAAATATTTTTGAGTCCAACATATAAGTGTTTAACTATATGCTAAATACAATTTCTTAAATGATATTTCCCTTGTATATACTCTATCCATTTTTTCCAGTCCAACATATATCTTTCATTTGAGTGATCCTTCAAATATGCAGATATTTTAGCCATTTCTGCCAAATTTATAACTTTTAAAGTCCATTCTTCGATAGATGGTAATTCTGGCTTCTTCCAATATTGTCCCACCAACAATCTTGCTGCTGTAATCAAGTTCAAAATTAAGTTCGTCTCTATGGTGGTGCAGTCTTTTATAAAACCTAACAAAAACAACTGTGGTAAAAATTCAATACGTTTTTTCAGAATATTTTGAAGTATCCACCATATTTTTATCCAAAAAGCCTTGATTTTTCTACAAGTCCACCATACATGAAAATAAGTAGCATCCATAGATTCACACCTCCAACACTTAGGTTGTAAATCATGATAATTTTTTCGGATCTAAATGCCATCTATAAAACATTTTATAAAAATTTTCTCTTAAATGTTGCACTTGTGTAAATCTTACATTTTTCACTCAGATCCTCTCCCATGTTTCCATCATGATTGGTTGTCCAAAATTTTGTCCCCACTTTATCATACAATCCTTAACTAATTCAGTTTCAGAATCAATTTCTATCAATACATTATATAGTCTTTTAATATGCATAAGCCTTTGGTCTCTAACTTGTTTAATTAAATTTTCATCTATTAAAGATAAACCCGTCTTAAAATCTTTTTGCCATCTAGTCTGCAGTTGTGCATATGGAAACCAAGTATGAACTATTCCTTCTTCCTTTAACATATTCAAGGACTTCAATAATAACAAATTCCTTTCTTTAATAGGACACCACATCTGGGAACTGTCCAAAGAGAAATCTTTTCATTCAACTTATACTGATACTTTTTCCAGACACGCAGGTGCTCTTTGAAACTCCTATCCACCTTTTTATCATAAACTAGATATGCATGCCAACCATATAATAAACCGTACCCTTCAATATTCAATATTCTGTCATTAGTTAAATTAACCCAGTCACTTATCGCTACTAAAACAGCAGCATAATAGTATAACTTAAAATTGGGCATTTTCAAACCACCTCTTTCCCTTGTATCTTGCTTAATTTTTAGTTTGACCCTTGGTTTCTTGCCATTTCAGATAAATCTATTAATACCTTTCTGCCACTCCTCCAAATTCGCATCTTTTTTAAGTATAGGTAACATTTGAAAAAGAAATAAAAATTTTGGCAATACATTCATTTTAACTGCCGCTATTCTACCCAGCATAGATAATTGTAATTTTTTCCATTTATCCAGTTCTATTTGTGTCTTATTCCACAAAACTTCATAATTATTTTTATATGGCTTCCCGTTAGAAGCTTCAATTTCAATTCCTAAATATTTAACTTTCTTAACTATCTCACAACCCGTTATTCTTTCCAAATCTTGTTTTGAATTATTATCTAAATTTTTAACTAACATCTTTGTCTTAGATATATTTAATTTAAAACCTGATACCCTACCATAATTTTGGATTATCTCCATCAAACTCTGAGCTGACTGCGTTGGTTGAGTCAATGTCACAAGCAAATCATCAGCAAAAGCACATAATCTATAGTCATGTTGTCTAATCTGTATACCTTTTAAATCATCTGAAACTCTTATCTTATTCAATAAAACCTCTAAAGTTAAAACAAACAACAAAGGGGATAAAGGACATCCCTGTCTAGTACCTTTCTCTATATTAAATGAATCTGTTAAATGCCCATTCACAATAATCTGACCTGTTTGTTTCTGGTAAACTGCTAGTATAGAGTTAATAAACTGATCCCCCATTCCCATCCTAACAATTAATTTTTTCAAAAACAACCAATTCAGTCTATCAAAGGCTTTTTCCGCGTCCAAAAACATAAAAACTGCAGGTACCTGGATATGCTTATCCAAATATTCTAATATGTTAATGAGTTGTTTGACATTAGTTTTCATCTGTCTCCCTTGTAAGAAACCAGTTTGGTCTGAATGAATTATTTGTCATAAAACTGTCATTAATCTATTAGCCATAATTTTTGCAAAAATCTTATAATCCGTATTTAACAATGAAATAGGCCTAAAATTTTCTACTTGAACATTATCTCTTCCCTCTTTGGGAATTAAAGAAACATAGGCTGTTTTCCATGAAGGTGGAACCTGACCACCCTCTTGTATATTAACAAATAACTCTCTAAGAGGTTCCACCATTTCCATTTGAATATGTTTATAATAAATTGCCGATAACCCATCAGTCCCAGGAGATTTCCCCATTTTCAATTGTTTAATCACTGAAATTATTTCTTCTGATGTAATCAATGCATTTAATCTGTCTCTTTGTTCATTGGTGATTGTTAATACATTTTCATTTTGCAAAAAAATATCTATCTCATTCTCTTAGATCTTCTCTTCAGAGTACAACTTGGAGTAAAATTCTAAAAAAGCTTTCTTAATAATTTCTTGTTGAAACACTTCCTTCCCTTTATATTCTATTTTCTCAATTATACAGGATTTTTGTTTTTTCCTTAATATATAAGCCAACCATCTGCCAGGTTTGTTAGAATTAAAAAATGTATTATGTTTTGCATATTGTATATTCCTGGCAACTTGGTCCATCATCAACAAATCAAATTGTTTCCGTAAAATCCTAATCCCCTCTTTAATATTTTTGTCATCTGGTCTCTTTATTAATAATTGCTCTTTCTTCCTTATTTCCTCTTCTAACTCCTTCCTTTTTTCCTCTTGTTTACGTCTATACCTTTTATTCATATCAATTAGGATTCCACACATATAGGCCTTACTAGCATCCCAGACCATTTCTATTGTTGTATCCTTATGTAGATTTAACATAAAAAATTCCTTCATAACATTTTTACATTCATTGACATTTGTATCATATTTAAACAAATTTTCATTAAGTCTCCAAGATCTTTTAGGAGTCTGACCTACCATTAATTCCATCCAAACCGGATTATGGTCTGTTAAAACTTTGGGTGGGATTTTCACCTTCTTTAATCTAAAGATAAAGTCACTTGTAGTTAATATAAAGTCAATTCTAGAGAATGACTGATGTCTATCAGAGAAAAAAGTAAATTCTTGCTCTTTACCGTGTCGTTCTCTCCATATATCTATCAAAAAAAGATTTAGGCAACAAGGAACATGTTTGAGGAATTGATGAAGTCTTCTTCTTATCTAAACCAATATCTATAACACCATTCCAGTCTCCCATTAAAATACAAGACCTATAATCAAATTGTATTAATTTTTTATGTAATAACTTGTAAAATATTCCTTGTTGTTGATTTGGTGCATAAATACCCATCAAAAGAACTTTCTTCCCATCTATTAAAATTTCAATAGCTAGAAATCTACCTTGAATATCTGATTCTATTAATTTAGCTCTTATATAATTTTTAACATAAATAACAATACCATTCTTCTTCTCAGCAGCCGCTGCCACAAAATGTGAACCTAATTTATTATTTATCAAATATTTCTGATCAGAAGTTCTAATATGTGTTTCTTGTAGGCAGATTACATCATTTTTACATTGCTTCAAATAATGAAATATCTTCTTCCTTTTCTGTGGAGAATTTAAACCATTGACATTCCATGTCAAATATTTATTTGACATGACCAATTTGAGAAAGCTTTTGCAAGGCCAAATCAACTTTTTCAACCATTTTCTTCTTTGGTCTTGCTCCCATGGCTTCCGGACATGTAGGTACAGCTTGCTTTATACGAGCTTGTTGGTCTTTTTCTTGTTGTTCCATACGTTTAGTAGTTGCTCTGGTTTGCCTTTGATCTTTAGGCTTCTCTACCTCCAAAGGCTGAAAAATATCAATGCACTGCGTGGGCAGCTCCATCAAAACTCCTTTGTCAACTCCTGATGCTGCCAGGGATTGTGATTCCGAAGACTGTATTTGTTGTTTCAGCTCCATATCTCTCTCTTTTGGTGAATCTGCCCTTTTTGGTATTGGAGATGGGGGTTTACCAGCCTTCAAAGTATTCTCAAAGAAATCTTGCGCTTTACCAACAGAAATCAAGCGGTATCTATTACCCTGGTAAAACAATGACAATCCAGCTGGAGCCTCCCATCTAAATTGTATAGCACGTTTTTTAAGTTCAGCCACCAAAAATGCATAATCTTTTCTTGCTCTTAACATCTTCGGGGGAATCTCCTTCAAAATCACAACCTCCTGACCAGCAACAATTAATTTCTTATTATAAGATGTAGTAAGAACGTAGTTTCTGAATCTCCTTGTAACAAAATAAATCACAATGTCTCTAGGTAAATTTCTTTGTCTTGCAATCCATGAATTAACTCTGTAGATCCGATCAATCTGCCAGGAGACATTTTGTACTCCATCTTCTAAAAATTGTGCCAAAGATTCTTCAAAAATTCTTCTCAAGTCTTCCTGATTCTCATTTGCAATCTCCTTCAGCCCTCTGATTCTGATAGCCAACATCATGTGATTATATTGAACCATAACTGCTTGATCTTGTATATCACTTTTAACTTCATCAAGTTTTTCCTCAAATTGCTGCTCAACACCTTCCACCTTCTCTTCAACTCTCAAAGTATACTCCCAAACCCCCTTAATTGCTTCCACAATGTCTTCTCCTATCACAATATTATGAGTCTCAATTGTTTCTTTAATTGTCTCCAGTTCATCAGTTACACCTTTAACTTGTTCCTTAATCTTTTTCTCTAATTTTTCCATTCTTTTCTCTATATTTTTCTCTATATTTTTCTCTATATTGTCAGCCATTGTTGATAATGCTGCCTGCAAATCTTTCATGGTAAGCATTTCTGGAGAAGATTGAGTAGGCAAGGGGGCTTGAGATTCTATAGATGTTGAAAGGGCTGGGGGAGCAGCAAGAGTACTTACTGGTAATTTAGAGGGCTGAGCAGGAGAAGAAACTGCCACCTTCGCAGAAGCTATTTTAGTTTGTCTAGTAGCCATACTATTCAGTCACTTTTTTTTTTAAAAAAGGGAATCCTTAAAAAATATATTGCCAAAATAATTTCCTCTTCTTATCTTCTTTCAAATCAAAATTTAGTTATAATTTATAAAGTTTTTAGAAGTTTAAATCCAAGCGGTCGCACTAACATCATTCTAAAAAAATTCACTTTCACTTTCCCCATCACTTTCCCTTTAGAGTGAAAGCGATCGCCATCTTGGATACATTATGTTGATTGTAGAAATATGTGGTCAGAAGTAAAAAACAAAGAAATACTTGCGATTAAGAACTCCTGTATTCACTCTGCCTGCATGCAGGTCTCTCTTGAGTATTTATTTGAAGCAGGAATGGTCGCGGCGTCTAATTCTGTCAGCCGACAGAAGCGTCTCGGGGCAGGAGCGTCTTCGAGCGCCTGGGGAGCTCTCACTCTCACCCTCTGAAAACTTTTCCAGGGGGTTTTTAGAGGAGCTCAACCCACACCCAATGCTCTTCACCCCTTCTTCGCCCGAAGGGGGGATTTTTCACCGCAAAAAACAGCTGATGTTCGCTGTTTTTGCGGCTTTACAAAACCCCGGGAATGGAGCCTCCAAAGGAGGCTGTAGCAAAGCCAGTGGAGCCACCGGAAACCCATCTGCCCATATTTTGATGACATCCTGATCGCAGGTGAATCAGCAGCAGTCTTGGTGGAATGTCTCCGTGTAGTACTCCAACGTTTCTGCGAGGCAGGCCTAAAACTCAAGAAGGAAAAGTGCCAGATTGGCATGGAATCCACAGAATTCTAGGGTTTCTGCATCGATGCTGCCTGAATCCACCCATCTGATACAAAGCTAAAGACAATTCAGCAAGCCCCTACACCATAATCCAAGGGGGAGCTACAAGCATTCCTGGGCTTGCTCAATTTTTACCACTCCTTCTTTCCACATAAGGCTGCCTCGCAGAACTGCTACACCACCTACTGGAAAAAAACTGGATCTGGTTGCGCACCCAAGACAAAGCGTTTAAGGTGGTAAAATCATTGTTATCATCGGACTTCATCCTAGCTCATTTCAACGAAAACCTATCAGTAACACTAGTCTGTGATGCTTCGCCATACAGCATTGGGGCAGTACTAAGCCTCAGGATGCCAGATGTTAGAGAGGCCCCCATCACATACTATTCTAGAACATTATCATCGGCTGAAAGAAACTATGCCCAGATAGACAAGGAAGCCTTCGCCATAGTGGCTGGCACTAAGAAGTTCCACGACTTCTTATATGGATGAACCTTCACCATCTTTACAGACCACAAATCTCTGCTTGGTCTCTTCACAGCAGACAAACAGACAGTGCAGATCCTGTTGCCGCGAATGCTACGATGGTCCATTTTCATGGCTGCATACTTGTACTGGCTAGTCCACAAGCTGGGTAAGGAAATGGGTCATGCCGATGCTCTCAGCCAATTGTCTCTACCGCAGACTGATCCGGACCCAGCCCCAGCTTGTTGTATCCTGGTGATCCAGGACCTCCCTGAAGCACCCCTACATGCAGGGGATATTGCAGCTGAAACCACCATGGACAGAACACTTAGCCGCGTTCTCAACTGGGTGTTAAGGGGATGACCAGAGACCCAGCCAGGCCCTGAGTTCCATCACTACGCTTCTCGAAAAAAATGAATTGTCGGCCCACAAGGAATGTGTGCTGTGGGGCAGCAGGGTCATCATTCGACCCAGTCTTCGCTCCAGGATGCTGGATTCCTTACACAAGGGGCACCCAGGAATTGTTCGAATGAAGGCTCTAGCCAGGAGCTACTTGTGGTGGCCAGGCCTGGACAAGGACATTGAAAATCAAGTAAGGAGTTGCCAAGCCTGCCAAGAAACCTGACCAGAGATGCCACAAGCACCAGTGGACCGCTTGGAGACCACACATGCCCCATGGTCTTGCGGGCACATTGACTTTGCAGGCCCCTTCCAAGGGCAAGTGAACCTAATTGTAGAAGTTATTCCAAGTAGTTGGAAGTGGCACCGGTCTCCTTGATGACAACAACCAGGGTCATCCAAGAGTTGTGCCGGCTATTCGCTACACATGGTCTGCCAGATATAATGTCCGACAACGGGGCACAATTCATGGCAGGAGAATTTCCATCTTTCCTCAATGCCAACATGATTCAGCACATAACATCCACTCCATTCCACCCCACGACCAACGGTCAGGCTGAATGAATGGCCAGGACCACAAAGGAGGTGCTCAAGCAGATGATGACTGGGGACTGGAATCATCACTTGGCGAGCTTCCTCCTGTGTCAACACACAACTCCCAGTACAGCAACAGGTCACAGCCAAGCGGAGCTGAGGTGGGGCCGCCGACTCACCACGAAGCTCAACTGACTTTACCCAGACAGTTTAACTCCAACTGCTTGTGAAGCTAAAATGAAATTAACCCTTAGATGACCCTGACTGTTAGCTCCAACTGTTTTGGAGGGAAACTTTGAACATTCATATTTGGGCAGGTTTTTCAAGCATTGTGATGGGTTAAGGCCCTGTAGGCTCAGAGTATAAATTACAGGCAATTGCCTGCAGTTCTCCAGTTCTAGTTTGAGTCAATAAATAACATTGTAACTATGCCAGTCTGCTCCTTGCCTACTGAAGTCCACTACACAATAATTGGGGTTCTTCCTTGCCCAAGTCTTCACCTACATGCAAGTGTATGGGAGGGTGCTACCAATGGATGAGGAGGTCAGGGTAGTCTTCCTGGCACTGATAGCATAGCTGACTGGATGGTGACTTTGTGCAACTGCAATGCTCCTGAGCTGAGGGATTTCAACTGATTCATGGAAGCCCTCTGACGCTGGTTTGAAGACCATCTTGCAGATCGGAAAGCCTGTGACCACATCAAAACAGTGAAGCAAGGGCGACGACCAGTAGCCGAATATACAGAGGAATTCCAAGAGCTGTCCAGTCATCTAAACTGGACAGAAGACATCCTGGTGAGTTGTTTCCAGGATGGGCTTAACAAAGATCTGTACAACGCCTGTGTGGCATGCAGAGCTCCAGGGTGATTGTACTATTGGTACCTTTTGGCAGAAGAGGTAGAAATAGAGCAACACAAACATCAGCACCGCTCGGTAAGACTGGGAAATAAGCCACAGCCAGAGAGGAGAAGGAGTAAGTATCCCACAGGCGCAACCCCACTCTACTGCCTGCTTCAAATGTGGAAAAGAAGGCCACTGAGCAGTCAACTGTTGCAGCAAAATGCCAGTGAAAAGGGGAGACCATCAGCCAAATGGGGGGTCGATGAAAGCTGTGCTGCACCAAAAGAAGTCAGCACTGAAAACAGCAGAGATCGTAGAGCTCCCCTGGCCCCATAGGGTGGAGGGTCGAGCTCCAACCCCACCGGACAATGACTCGAAAGTGGCAAAGAGTGACTACAATGATGACCCCTTGGTAGGTGGGTCAATTGACCCAATAATCATGCCCATAGAACTGTCCATACTGGGCATTGGAAAGAAAATAATATTGGCAGTCCTGCTGGACTCGGGATGTACCCGATACCTAATCAGCCCAAAGTTGGTGGGGAAGATGGGGGCACCCTCAGGAAAGACTCTCATTGCCTTCTACCAGCTTGATGGGTCCATCGCAGGTGAGAACCCAGCCAGTTTCACCACCAAACCCCTGAACCTAGTAATGGGAAGCCACTCAGAGACTTTAGAGTTTTTCATGGCTCCTGGTAGTGCTGGAGCTAAAATGGTTAAAGAAATGGAACCCCATGGTCAATAGGAAGGAGGGGCTCCTGAAATTCCTGAAAAATAGGGCTCCTCCCTATCCAAAGATGAGAGTGGGAGGTATGAACCACACCACGAATTAGCATCCACCCTCAATGAGCAGGAACTACTGAGCCTCCCTCCAGAATACCAGGACTTAGCAGAAGTGTTCATTGAGCAGAGATCGGATGAACTCCTGCCCCACCGACCTACAGACTGTGCTATTCAAATTGTCCCAGGGGTGAAACTCCCAAAGCCAAAGTTGTATTTCATGACCCCTAGGGAGTTGGACAAACTTCGCAAGGTCATTGACAAAAACTTGGCACAGGGTTTCAGTCAAGCTGCCAGACCACAAGTGGCTGCCCCTGTCCTATTTAGAGAAAAGAAAGATGGGTCTCTTCGTCTCTGCATGGATTATAGGGGGCTGAATGCTGTGTGTGTGGAAAAAGGGTACCCCTTTCCTCTAATGAGGGACATGCTAGCACACCTGTCAAAAGGAAATATTTTCTCCAAACTAGACTTGTGGGAGACTTACTATTGAATAAGAATATTGTGTTCAATTGCCCCCTGGGCTGTTTTCAATTTAGGGTGCTACCCTTCGGACTGCAAGCCCCCTTACTGTTTTCATGCAGTTGATTAATGAGGTTCTTCATGAACATCTGTACAAGGGGTTTTTGGTATATCTTGATGACATCTTAATCTATACTGAAACCAAAGCAGACCATGTCAAACTGGTCAGAGCAGTGTTAAACAAACTGCGCTCTGCCAAACTATAAGCCAAACTTTCAAAATGTGAATTCCACAAAGATTGCATTGATAACTTGGGCTATTGCGTCTTATGAGAGGGGGTGCAGATGGACCCAGAGAAAGTGCGGGCCATACTGGAGTGGGCCCCCGATCATACCAGAAAGCAGATACAAAGCTTCCTGGGCTTTGCAAATTTTTATGAGCAATTAATCCCTTCCTTCACCAGATTGCGCTCCCCATTACAAATCTGTTAAAGACAAAAGGCGGGGATAGATCTAAACTCAGCCAACCACTGAGATGGATTGTGGAATGTCAGGCCATTTTTGAAAAGCTAAGGTGACTTTTTTCCGCGGTGCTGGTGCTGATACACCCGGATCTGAAGGAGGCTTTTGTCATTCATGCTGATTCCAGTGACATCGCAGTAGGGGTGGTACTCCTCCAGAAAAACAAGGAGGGCCAACTACAACCCTGTGCTTACACGTCCAAAAAACTATCTGAAACTGAGCAAAGGTGAGCGGCCTGGGAGAAGGAGGCCTATACAGTACTTTGGGCTCTCCTAACTTGGAGACATTTCTTAGGAGTAAAATACCCTTCTAGGTGTGGACGATCATAAGAACCTTGAAGCATTAAAAACCACTAGAAAACTGACCCCAAAACAAGCACGGTGGGCTCAAAACTTTCACTGATTCAACTTTACGATTTATTACCTCCCTGGGGGAAAGAAATTTCTGGCAGACACCGTATTTAGAATGCCACAATACAAAAGTGTAAAATCTGATATAGTTAAACAATGCTGTCCCCAAGACAATTGGCAGTGCCAGTCACCACAAGGGCACAAATCAGAACCTCTGTGCCACTAGATCAGATGACAGCCCAGGAATTTAAGAAAGCACTAGAAACTGATGAGTGGTTTTTGAACCATAAAAACCTTTGTTTAATAAAAGACAACCTGGCTGGGTTGGAAATAAACTGTATATTCCAGCAGCCCTAAGACTAAGAGTTATGCAAGATGGCCATGATTCAAAGATAGTTGGACCCTTTGGGTTCATCAAAACCCTACACCTTCTTAAGAGACAATTTTGATGGCCCTAATTAAAGAAAAACATTGAGAGCTATGTGGCCAGCTGCCCCATGTATGCAGCAGCAAAGTGGCAGCAAGAGAAAGTGCCAGGGCTGCTTCAGCTGGTAGCGAGCTCTACTGTTATTTGGGTGGTTACAGACCTGTTCTCTAGGCAGGCCCACTTCATCCCATGCTCCAAAATCCCAACCGCCAAAACGCTGGCTAAAGTCTTTGTACAACACATTCATCAATTTCATGGGCCCCCACAACGTAATCCAGTTCACCTCCAAGTTCTGGAAAGCTTTTCTGGACCTTTTGGGTTCTCATCAGAGGCTATCATCTAGTCATCATCCTCAAACAAATGGTGGGACAGAGAGACTGAACTCTATTCTAGAACAATATCTTAGATGCTTTATCAACTATCAACAAGATAAGTTGACTGATTTGTTGCCTTTTGCTGAGGTTGCTTATACCAGCGGTTCTCAACCTTTTTCAGGCCGAGACCCCACCTGCGCCGCCCATGCGCGGCGTGACCCAGACCTGCGTCGCGCATGCACGACGTGACGGCGTGAACCGCGCATGCGCGGTGTGACGGGCCTAACCGTGCATGCACGGCGTGCACGCGACGGGCCTAACCGTGCATGCGCAGCGCAACAGGCCGAACCGCGCATGCATGGCATGTGCGCGATGGGCCGAACCGTGCATGCGCGGCACGATGAGCCGAATCGCACATGCGCTGCACGCGTGACGGGCCAAACCGCACATGCGCACGTGACGTGCCTAACCGTTCATGCGTGGCGCGATGGGACAAATCGTGCATGTGCGGCGTGTGCATGCCGGCCCGAACCGCGCATGCGCGGCGCGACGAGCCTAATTGCACATGCGTGGCACGCCGGCCCAAATCGCGCATGCACGGCGTGCGACGGCCGAGGGGAAATGGGGAAAAAATGGCGGACTGCGGTGTTTGGCGACCCCCGTGAAACGGTCGTTCGACCCCAAATGGGGTTGCAACCCACAGGTTGAGAACCGCTGGCTTATACCAATGCTGTGCAGTCAAGTACGGGTTTCACCCCTTTCTAGGTTGCAAATGGGCAAACATTTGTCCCTATGCCTGAACTGCTTATTAAGGAACCTGACATTGTGGAGCCTAAATCTTTTAATGTAGGAGATAAGAGTCTACCTTTCTACCAGATACTTACAGTCTTTATAGCGCTCTCAAAAATTGGGCCCTAATTTTGTTGGGCTTTTTCCTATTAAACATATTTTCAACCCGGTGACTGTTAAATTAGAGCTCCCTAAGAGCCTACGAGAAATCCATCCTGTCTTCCATTGTAGCTTGCTCAAACCAAAGATTACATCTAACCTTAGACCACCTGCACCTCCGGTGCCTACATCCATATTAATTGAGGGTGAACAACACTTTGAAATGTGGGATATTCTGGACTCCCGTAGACACCATAGTTCCACCCAGTACTTAGTTGCTTGGAAGAATCTTCCATCTTCCCAGAATGAATAGGTATATAAAAGACATATTAGGGCTCCTAGGTTACTTAAATACTTTCATTCTAAGTATCCTGATAAGCCTTTCTTTATTTGTCTTTTCCCTCTCCTTTCTTTGTTTTACAGGTGGATTTGTCATTTTCCTAGGGGGGCTGTATGTCAGGTCCCAAAGAAATATATTACTATTCTTTCTAGCCTATACATGTTTCTGTAACCATTATTGGGGGCTTGCCATTCTGTTGGGAGGGGGGATTCCGATGTGGAGATATACAATATGCTTTGCTTGCACATGCCACATTGCCCTTTCCCCAGGGGAAGGAATGCATCAGAATACCATCACCCTTATCTGGAAGACGGTTGGTGCATGGAGCTGGAGGGAAACAAAACCGAGAGAAATCTTGAAGAGTGTGCCAAAGAGCCAGTTACCAAAACAATAAAATGTGGATTGGCCAAATGAACAGTGGGACCCTGGGGGGAGGGGTAACGAATATTGCTTTTGATATACTGTTTGCACGGACTAATTCCTCAGACCTTGCTTTGATTTCCTTGCTATCACTAACTCTCAATAAAAAAATCCTTTTGAGACAATGCCTGTTTCAAGACTTCTGTTTTCTTGGGAGATCTAGTTGAGGCAAGTCTTTACACTGATGTATTAACAATGTCAACAGTGTCTGGCTTCCGGTTTGTGATCACAGCACCAGCAGATGCACGAGGAGAGCGCTCTCTCCACCGTCTGGCTTTCCTTTGTTGGAAGACCCTGAAAAGGGTTGAAAACCACCCTGGAGGGGGGACCACCATGAGGAGGACCCTTGACAGATTGTAGAAAGGCAGCAGCCCTTCTGTTTGATCTCAGGCAGCTCCTTTTGACCAACGAAGAAAAGATTGTCCATTAACATGGCCGATCACTAAGCCGTACCAGCCAAAAGCCAAAAGCACTACCAAGCACAACGAAAGCACCGCAGAGGAATTGGGTGAGACCTTACATTACTTTTCTTGCTTCTCAACTATCTTCCTGTAAAAGCCTTTGGAAATTTCTTCCCCCCTCTTAACTTGGTGGCTTCTGCCTACCCTGAGAATATAAAGCTTTGGGAAAAGAAAAGAACAACTAAACTAAACAACTAAATAATTGGACTTGCACATTTGGATATTTGGGGTCTCAAAAGGTTCCTATTTCTATGGGGACCTATTACCTTATCTGCTAAGTTGAAAAAAAAAGAATATATTTTTTAAACTGGATAAAAGCCTAACTTGAGTTTGGAAAAAGATGTTACATACTACCGGGGACATCTTTTGGCAAAATCTGATATAGCAAGTGAATTTCTTTTTGACTAGGAGACCTGTGAGACTAAGATTTGTCCTTGGCACTATAAAAAAAGATAAGAATTTGAAACAGCTGGGTGGTGAAAACAATTCTTTATAGCGGAGTTGGATGTTTACTGACTTTTATCAAAAATAGCCTCCACTAAAGGACTATCTGTAAACACCAATAGAAATGGAGGAATACTACCGACAACTTAACTACAAACTTATACTTGAAAAAATCCTTGAGGCTACTGAGCTAATGAATTCCAGACTGAAAGATAAAGGCGTCACCTTAAAGTTACAAAATGCAGCCCAGATTTCAACTAATGAACTTACAATCCAAAATGCAACAGAAGAGGAAGAAATTAACATCAAAGTGGACTTTAAAGAATACCAGCTACAACCTACTGAAAAACCCTGATAACCAAACCTTGATCTTAACTAAAAAATCTGCAATTCAAAAAGCAACATAAACTGAAGAAAGCAATACTAAGATGGAAGGTGCTGAAGACCAACATGTATATCACATTGAGAACCTAGACAACCCAGACAACCAAACAACAATTACAACATTGACCATGACTTTTTACTTAAACCAGCTGAAACTGGAAGAAGAAGACCAGACTGAACTGACGACAAATATACTAAGCTAAATGTGGAGATTTGAATTATTAGGCCAACAATCCAATGATTATGAAGGAGCCAGCTTCATAATTGGATGGTCTCCCTTGATTCAAATGACATATGTAGGAATGAAGGGAGATCCACCTGAGGATTTAAAGGTACTGCTATGGAAGCCTGCTTGGCACAAAAAGAAAGCTAAAGTTAGACTTAAAAATGGGATTTTTTTAATGTGACCTATAATGGAAGAGCTTAAAATCTCATTTAATGGGCTAAGGAGATTTTAAAAGATACTAACTGATTTAATATTTAGGATTTAGACTTATAAGGGAAATAAAAAATAGTCAATAGAATAATAGTTTTGAATTATAATATAGAATTTGGATTGAGACGATAAAGGTTATGTTATCAGTAAGTGATGAGGTACTAGGATGAAAAATAGAATGTTTGTGAAATAAAGTAAGAATTTTTTTCGAGTAAATAATAAGTGTATTTTTGATATGACAACTATTTTGTAATGAACTAAGGGAACTTTGGGCCACCCGAAATCTAAATACTATGGATATTAAGCTAACTGGAATACTGTAATTGAAATTAGGTATAATTTAAAAATGGAACATGGATGCGTATAAGTTAAAATATATTGATAAATGTCTTAACCGATTGAGTTATAACTAGCAATGTATTAATTTGAATGTGATATAATAACCAAGGGAAATAGACAGGAAATTTTTGATGATGTAACCTGACATATGTATGAAAGAGCTTGTTATTGGATTATGGATTACCCAATCACCATGTTGCTTCCTTAATATTTGGACTTTTGTAAAACTGGAAATTAATAAAACTTGTTTTTTTAAAAAAAGAGTGTCATCAGTGTCAAATATTTCCCAGGAAGCTCTATTGTGTTTTAAAAAAGGAACAACTCAACTAAATCAGAGTTGTGTAGTTTTATTTATTGAATGAGGACTATAAGCTTTTTATAGCAATAGTTGCAAAGATGAAATGGCCTTTTAAGTGAATTAATACATCCTGATCAGAGACGTAGTAGAGTTAGTGTTACATATATCTTGAATGTTGTAGGTAATACTGTATAAATCAGACAAAGAAAGCAGCTATTATTTTATTGATCCAGGAAAAAAAATTGATCATTTAGAATGAACTTTCTTATGATTTGAAAAATATGAATTATGGTTTAGGTTTTCTTAAATAGAAACATCTATGGTAAATGGACTTTTAAAATTAAAAAAATATCACAATGAAAAATACAAAATATGGTTGTCTTCTCTTTATTTCTATTGGCATTAGAATAATTTATGTAGGGGTTCATGGAGATTAGTTTGCAGAAGCAATTTAGGAACTGTTCAGACAACAAACGCTGCAGAAACATATATTAAGCCCAGGGAGACTGGCAAATATTAGAAAAAAACTCAGACATGTTCCCTTGGACTTCTAGTACTTACAAGGGAGGGAAAACAGGCAGATTTACATGATTCTGTTATAGCTTATCTCAGCAATATGTAGTTCTAGTCTTTGTGTGGAGGCAGTTTAACTGATGTGATCTACTTTGTAGGACCAACAATCAGCAACTAAGATATGCAAATCGAAATTTCAAGAATTATTAAATCCAATTACAATTAAATATAGATTATGCATTTACAGTTAGCCATCCAAAGATATAATAGATGGAAATTTAGCCCTTTGCCAAGTCTGCTAATTGCAGCTTAGAACAATGGACATTGCTCCTAGAAGCACGAAGCTGAAAACACCAGCCTGAAGATTGGGTCCAGTTTAGTGGAGTCCCCCTTTCAGTTGTTAATTATCTTATTCAATTACCATATTATATTTCTTACCTTGGATAGTTTTTTAAATATGTGGTCACTTTTTGTTTTTGTTGTTGTATGCCACCCAGAGTCATATTTTTTGAATTTGTGCTCTTATAAATCCATTAGAATATAAATATATACAAACATATGTACACTATATTAGTGATCTTTATGGAAAGTAACAAGGGTATGTATAGCCATCTTCAGCATCCATTGTTCTAAGCTGCAATTAGCAGACTTGGCAAAGGGCTAAATTTCCATCTATTGTTCCGGTAAGAGGACAAGTCCAAGAAGTTTGCAGGTCTACTTTCTCAGGAGGAATGCTAGTATACTGAGAGTTAAAAATTATATAATCTAAGAATCTGAATTAATAGTTTAGGTTGAATCTGAATTTATTATTCCTCATCTAGGTTCTGATAGCCTCTAAATGCTGGATTAAAACTTCCACTGCATTCCCCATTCAGCCTAGTGGATGGCCTATGTTTCTGTGTAGCTTTTAAGTAGATTAGGGAATAAAGCCATGGATAAAGTCTGACCTGTCCCTCACGTGGTAACTGGAATCTCAGTAAGATAAGTAAATCAGTACTTCCAACTCCCAACTTCTCTCATATTTCATGAATTTGGGCCATGAAAGCCTGAAACAGGTTTTCAGTACTGCATGATTTAAAGAAAGTACGAGTAGCTATCGAAAGGCAGCATATTCTGAAGAGTATCTACAAGGCCATAAAAGCCTATACTGGACTACAAAAAAAGAAGATAAAACCAGGTAGTACTCAGAAGAGAATTGAGAGGCCTAGTCCAATAGAGAGAATCTCTACACTGTAAAGAGATTGGGGCTGCCCTCAAAACCCTAAGGCAGTGGTTCTCAACCTTTCTAATGCCGCGACCCCTTAATACAGTTCCTCATGTTGTGGTGAACCCCAACCATAAAATTATTTTTGTTGCTACTTCATAACCGTAATTTTGCTACTGTTTTGAATCGTAATGTAAATATCTGATATGCAGGGTGTATTTTCATTGTTACAAATTGAACATAATTAAAGCATAGTGATTAATTACAAAAACAATATAGCAATGCTCACTGGAAAAGCTTACTCTTCCTTGCTCAAAAATGTTGGGAGGGAGGGAAGGAAGGAAGATTGAAGGAGAAAGGAAGGAGATGGAGAAGGAAGGAGATTGAAGGGAGAAGGAAGGAAGGAGAGAGAGATTGAAGGGAAAGGGATGGAGAAGGAAGGAAGGAAGGAAGGAAGGAGATGGAGAAAGAAGGAGATTGAAGGGGAAAGAAAGGAAGGAAGGAAGGAGAGAGATTGAAGGGGAAGGGATGGAGATGGAAGGAAGGAAGATTGAAGGGGAAAGGAAGGAGATGGAGAAAAAAGGAGATTGAAGGAGGAAGGAAAAGGAAGGAAGGAAGGAGAGAGATTGAAGGGGAAGGGATGGAGATGGAAGGAAGAAAGGAGGTTTGAAGGGGAAAGGAAGGAGATGGAGAAAGAAGGAGATTGAAGGAGGAAGGAAAGAAGGAAGGAAGGAAAGGGAGATTGAAGGTGAAGGGATGGAGTTGGTGATGGAAGGAAGATTGAAGGGGAAACGAAGGAGATGGAGAAGGAAGGAGATTAAAGGAGGAAGGAAGGAAGGAGAGATTGAAGGGGAAGGGAAGGAGATGGAAGGAAGGAAGGAAGGAAGGAAGGAAGGAAGGAAGGAAGAGAGGATTGATTTTTGGAGAGTCATGTTTTCCCAAATGGTTATGAACTGCAACTCCCAGCATTCCCCACTCTTCCACAGTGCTTTTTAGGGCTGCTGGGGATGGTAGTCTGGAGCCCCCCATCCTCATCACGGCACCTCTTGCCCTCTCCCAGCCACCCTCGGGACCTGCCCGCCCCTCCAACCTCCTGAGCGCCATCGCAGCGGCAGGATCGTGGGAGCCCCTTTCCACGCTGCGCAGCTCTTCACCGCCAAAGCCTTTCCCGATTCGTCAGACGCGAGAGGGGCAGGGCCGGAGCACCAGCTCCTGCTCGGAAGGCGTCGCTTCTCCCCTCCTGGCCCGTCCGACTGGCCTCCGACGCACATGCAGGCATCACCCTCTTCCCTGCCGCCTAGCTGTTTCTGAGGCCCGGAGCCCGACAAGCCAGGAAAGAGCCGCTCCTGCCCACCAGCCCCAGGGTCACGCCAGTCGCCAGAGGGCCAAGGCGGCCTCCGACGGTGAGGGAGGTGGGCCGGGCAGTGCGGGGGAAAGCTCTGGCGTGGTATGGAGGCAGCGGCCCAGACCTGGCTTGGCTCGGACCGGCCGCCCACGCAGCTGAGTCGGCCCGGGGCTGCGTTGTGGGCACATTTCAAGCCCCAGGGCTCGCCATTACCTGGGAGACGGGGAGGATGCAGCCAGCAGCCAACCAACATCCGCATGGCCCCCAGGAGCACAGCCCGACTCCCGACAGTCAGCTGGGAGTTGGATCGGAGTCCGGACATCGGTGGGGAACTGGCGGGGCTACTACACACAGCCCGGCTCCCGACAGCCAGCTGAGAGTCGGCCCCACGCATGCAAGCTGTCCTCCCAGCCCCCGCCACTGCCCCGCTAGCCTTACCTTGGCCATCATCCGTTCTGGGTGGCAGCAGGCAGGCCCAGGCGCTCCTGGGTGGCCATGGCAAGCAGCAGTGACAGTACAGGCCGACCACCGGTTGGCCTACCAGCTGGCCCGGCTTGAGGGAGGTAAGCCACCCGCCGGGCCCCATGAGCGCCAGCTACCCTCGCAGCGCCCGCCGCTGCCCTGCTAGCCTTACCTTGGCCACCGCCCGTTCGGGGCATTGGCTGGCAGGCAGGCAGGCCCAGGCGCTCCTGGGCGGCCATGGCAAGCAGCAGCGACGGCACAGGGCGACCACCGGCTGGGCCACCAGCTGGCCCAGCCCAAGGGAAGTAAGCCACCCACGCGCCAGCTACTCTCCCTGCGCCCGCCGGCCTCCCACCTCTCACCCCTGGCCCTCTTTTACTTACATTTAGTAGTTGCTCAGCAGGGAGGGATGGAAACTTCAAGAAAGCTCACCTTCGCTGCAGACAACTTGCAGCACCGTTTGCAGACTTGGACTTTTGGCAGGCTCAGCAGGGCGGAGACAGCCTGGACAATTCCTATTGGCTTTTGAAAGCCAATAGAATTAGACTCTATTCAAGAGAGTCTATTCTATTGGCTTTCAAAAGCCAATAGAATAAGAGGGAGTAGCACAGCTAAGGAAAAGAGGAAAAAATGGCGGACTGCGTTCTTTGGCGACCCCCGTGAAATGGTCGTTCGAGCCCAAAAGGGGTCGCGACCCACAGGTTGAAAACCGCTGCTCTAAGGCTTTTATTACAAATGAGTTATGTACAAGCAAGAACCAACATAGAGCTAAGTACAGGTGGTTTTGACTTATGACTAGTCACATAGCAACTGCTTGAAGTTCTGATGGATCCTCCAAAAGGTTCCAATGGCTACCCTACAATCACATGACCTCATTTTGGGCCCTTAGCAACTGGCCTGCATTTAGGGCTCTTTGCTGCCTCCAAGTCACATGACCATGATTTATGCTTTTTCTGGAAGTGTTCATTGTGGCTGTAAGTCCATGTAACACATGCAGTAATATATTGCCATTAACACAGTACTATTAAAATAACCAATGTCATTCAATGTTAATTTTTGAAATGTTCCCCCCTACTCCAAACCCCATGAAATTAGGTTTCCATGCTTGCTTCTTAGAAAAGGCAGTTTCCAAGGCACTGAACAGAGATGGGACAATATCTTAGTGTACACACTATTGGTTGGGATGTAGTGATTATAGTGATCCACTCAGTCATTGAATGTCAGGTGGGGTGCAAGTTTATTAAATTATTATTAAGGGAGAAAACATAGTTTCTAAATCAGCACAATTTAAGAAGAGGCAGACTCGTTGCAGTTTAGTCAAAAGAATTTATTAGAAAATATTCTGAACTACATAAAACTCTTTAGAATATTGTTTTCAATAGATTTTATTCCAGCCCTATGCTACAGACACCAGAGTCTGGAGTTACATCAGCCACTGTGATCCTGATTTTAATTTTCCTATATTTAAAATTATAAAACATTTAAGCCACATGCACAGCAAAAGATTGGAATGAGTGCTCAGTGCACCATTTATCTCTCCCTCCATACAATTTCAAGGAATATCAATTATTATTTTTTTCATAGCAATTAAAGCAGTTGGATTTGTTTTATTACTGAAATTCTTGCAATATACTACTAAGAAATAATTTTTTCAGTCAATAGTCACAGGAATACAAAAATAACTTGGCTATTCAGACTAATCCTTTATATTCCAGTGCCCTAATGAATTAACCAACTGAATTTCCTCTCTCTGTGGGTAGGACTGAAATCTTATTATAATGAAGAAATGTTCTTACACTTATTATAATGAAGAAATGTTCTTAAGCTTGGTTACAAGCTTTCCCCGTATATTTGTGGCAAGGCCATTGTTGTTTTAATTTTAAAAAATAGTATGGATCTAAATTCAGTCATATATATATATATATATATATATATATATATATATATATATATATATATATATATATATATATATATATATATATATATATATATATATATATATATATATATATATATATATATATATATATATATATATATATATATATATATATATATATATATATATATATATATATATATATATATATATATATATATATATATATATATATATATATATATATATAGTTTAAAATTGTTGACAAAGAAATAAGGGATTTCTGATATAGCTATTTCAAGTTTCTTAACTCTCTTCAGTCAGAACTCACATAAACAACATATATATATTTGTGCTTGCAAGATGGCTCTGGGTTGAGCTGAAACAAGCAAAAGGAAAGAATGATTCCTTCCTCCCATATTTGGGTTTACAGGGTGCAATCTAAAAAATAAACACTTGACACATATCCTTACTCCCTGACTACTGACAAAGCGGGAGAGAACTTGTGGCTCAATAGGTTAAAGCATCTGCTTAGCATGCAGACTGCCCAGGTTCGAATCCCGGAAGGGTGAGTTCTGACTGAAGAGAGTTAAGAAACTCGAAATAGCTATATCAGAAATCCCTTATTTCTTTGTCAACAATTTTAAACAACATATATATATTTGTGCTTGCAAGATGGCTCTGGGTTGAGCTGAAACAAGCAAAAGGAAAGAATGATTCCTTCCTCCCATATTTGGGTTTACAGGGTGCAATCTAAAAAATAAACATATATATATAATTTAAATTGCTAACAAAGAATAAGGGAGAACTGGTATAGCTATTTCGAGTTTCTTAACTCTCTTCAGCCAGAACTTACCCTTATGAGATTCAAACCTGGGCTGTCTGCATGTTAGGCAGTTGTATTAACCTCTAGGCCACAGGCTCCCTCTCACTTTGCCAGCAGTATCAGGGAGGGAAGATTTATATCGAGTGTTTCTTTTTAAATTGCATCCTGTAAACCCAAATATGGGAGAAAGAAATCTTTCTTTCTTTTACCTGTTTCAGCTCAACCCAGAGCCATCCGCAGGAACCAGTATATATATATATGTTTTTAATTTAAATTGCTAACAAAGAATAAGGGAGAACTGGTATAGCTATTTCGAGTTTCTTAACTCTCTTCAGCCAGAACTTACCCTTCTGAGATTCGAACCTGGGCTGTCTGCATGTTGGGTTTACAGGGTGCAATTTAAAAAGAAACACTATATATATATGTTTTAATTTAAATTGCTAACAAAGAAATAAGGGAGAACTGGTATAGCTATTTCGAGTTCCTTAACTCTCTTCAGCCAGATCTTACCCTTCTGAGATTCGAACCTGGGCTGTCAGCATGTTAGGCAGTTGTATTAACCTCTAGACCACAGGCTCTGTCTCGCTTTGTTAGCAGTATCATATTTGATACCATATTTGGGTTTACAGGGTGCAATTTAAAAAGAAACACTCTATATACATCTCTTCTCTCCCTGATACTGCTAACAAAGCGAGACAGAGCCTGGCTGAAGAGAGTTAAGGAACTTGAAATAGCTATACCTGTTCTCCCTTATTTCTTTGTTAGCAATTTAAATAAAACATATATATATATATGTATATATATATATATGTATATATATATATATATATATATATATATATATATGTATATATATATATATGTGTGTGTGTGTGTGTGTGTGTGTGTGTCAAGTGTTTATTTTTTAGATTGCACCCTGTAAACCCAAATATGGGAGGAAGGAATCATTCTTTCCTTTTGCTTGTTTCAGCTCAACCCAGAGCCATCTTGCAAGCACATATATATATATGTTGTTTAAAATTGTTGACAAAGAAATAAGGGATTTCTGATATAGCCATTTCGAGTTTCTTAACTCTCTTCAGTCAGAACTCAGTCCGAATCCCGGAAGGGTGAGTTCTGACTGAAGAGAGTTAAGAAACTCCAAATGGCTATATCAGAAATCCCTTATTTCTTTGTCAACAATTTTAAACAATATATATATATATATATATCTGGGTTGAGCTGAAACAGGTAAAAGAAAGAAAGATTTCTTTCTCCCATATTTGGGTTTACAGGGTGCAATTTAAAAAGAAACACTACACACACACACACACACACACACACACTTCATAAAGATGTCCAGCAAAAATCAGCATTTCAGTACTGACAAAGTGATCAGAAAAGGAAAAAAAATGCTTCATGTAATTACTGCCCCAAGTGACCAGCCCCAGAAATACTTCAAGCAAAGCATGCTGACTTATGCTTGCAGTATTTACCGTAATCCAAAAATAGATGCATCTTGAAATAACTATAAATTACCTCCATTCACTGTCAGGTGAAGAGCTTGTCACAGGTCACAAACAAACATCTTTCAATTCAGTGATGTGTGCCTGAACCATCATTTAAAAGGCTGCATATTAGGGAATTTAAAAAAATATTTAAGGAAACCAGCCAACAGCATGTTAGTCAATATCACTTTTAATTTAGTTTGGAAATTCAGTGAAGGTTTGCTACAAGTCTGCTGCTATTATACTGGGGAGATATGGGAATAAAACATTAAGGAAACTTCCTAATCCATCATCTCACCGGTAATAATAATAATGAAGATTGTCTCAACCTCAACAGGAATCTTCTTCCTCCTCTTTTCAGCACTGAACTGGATCCCTATTATTTTTGCATCAAGAAGAAAATTAACTCCATGGTTAAACATAGATTTTTAAAGTCTGATTTGTGAATATTAAATCTTATACAGACAAAAGAGTTATATCAGCAAAGAAAAATTAAGAATGAGCACACGTCTGAGAAATTTCATGAATTTCTGAAATAGACCTAAATTCAGAAACATTGAGAAAATAACACACATGCACCAAACCAATATATAGCATATCTACTATCAATTCCCATCCCATCTTAAATGGTTGAGAAATACACGTAATTATAAAATGCAAATTGTGAGTTTAAACAAAATTGCATTCTACAGACTTTGTAAAGTGTCAGCAGCCAGTTTATATTGAAAATTAGTATATATGCTACTCTAACAAAAACTCTTTTCAGAAGACTAAACATAGCACTTGACTGTAAATAAAAACAATATCCACACTAATGACCCTGTAAGATAAATATTATCTTTAGTTATATAAACAATATAGGCAAAGAGTTCACCCTCTGAAATAGAATGTGAATTGATAACTGTGATAGTGCTCTGCTTTAACTTTCTGAGTGACCCCTTTGTCTTGGGTCTTTTGTGTAATATATTAACGGGTTGGTTCTCCAAAGGTGAAGCACTAGGTTAAAATCTACACTACACCTTTCAGAACTATATTGGGATTTAACACTGGCAAATCCTCAAGAGGAGAAATGAAAAGACAACACATAGACATTGAGACAATTTTAAAACATTTACTATGGTTTAAAAGAGTGGCAAGAAAATCAAAGAAAAATCTACTCCAGTCTTTTACTATCCTGCCCAAAATTCTGTATTCTTTCAGATTGTGTGAATCAAAAATGCTGTACATGTGGCATTCAATAAACTGTATTATTAATTGGGAATGGTGGGAGTGGGGGTGGTGTCTTTTATTCCTTTTATTTTCTTTTTACATAGCTTTTTGCAAAAGAATAAAGTTGAAGCATTAATCTATATTTATTTATAAGAAAACATTATACACTATATTGAAAAATAATCTTATCAAAATCAGATTTCAGTACTATTTCTAATTAAAAGTCCAAGTCAAAATTGCACTTTGCAGTCATCCTGATGGCATTTTTTCATTCTGGATTTATTTTCTTTCCACAGAAAGCGTTTCATCTGGATTTTTCTTTCGCGAATGTTTGTATTTGTCCACATAAGCTTTTACCAGATTTGCTACTTTTGCAGAATTAACTTCCCCACTTTTGCTATGGCAAACCTAAATGAAAAATTGAAAAAGAAAAGTTAAAAATATTATTTAATCTATGTTATTGTGGGTACAGATGAAGGTAGTAATTCCTAGTCTGATGGCCATTGCATATCAGGCTCCAACAAAACCAAGAATGATGTCTGGAAAAATTCTACATCAGAGTTCCCCAACCTTTCCAGTTTTATGGACTGGTGGGGAATGGGGGGAATGATTCCGCGAGAGCGTCCAGCAAGCACACACACATGCCGTTCCATTTGCGTGAGTGGCAGGCAGGCACGCCCGCTACTTGCGCAAATGGAGTGTGCATGCATGCATTCACCCGCTGCTCATGCAAGTGTAGCACATGATACTTCTGCGTCCTGGTTCTGAACAGCTTACGGCCAATAATGGGCTGCGGCCTGGAGGTTGGGGACACGTTCTATATAATTCTGAACAAATATAATCCAGAAAAAAAAATCATGCTGGAAGGTTAGAATGAGATGAGATAACGCCAAATATGTAATTACACTATTCATAGATCCAAGAATGAATGAGAACGTTGATTTTGATGAGCATCTGCTTAGGAAAAAGTTTATTTCAAATACATGAGATATGTATGTGTGTGTTGCATGTACGTACACATACATGCACAAACACACACATCCATACACACACAAACATGCATATGTAGGAAATAAATGAATTAAAAGCACAACTGATCTGATTATTTATGACAGACACAGTATGAGACATAAATGTGGCAAGAGTCTCTTAATGTGAGATGGACAATCTTTGGTAGTCTCAAAACTGAATTATGGAGAAAAATAGACATGGAAGAAAAGAAAAAGTAAAACAAGTGTAGGAGCAGAATTAGTGCAGGAAGAGAAATTATATAAAAAGCATTAGAAGATAAGAATGGACATAAATACAGATTATGAAATCTGCTTGGAAAAAAGTGATAAGAAATATGTTACAAATTGGGAAAGAAATCTTTCAGGTTACACTGAGCTTGGAAAAATGTATATAAGAGAATGCTGCAAAACTAAGGATGAGAGAAAATACAGCATAAAGATAAAATAGTTACAAAAAAGAGAGTCAAGGAGGAACAGGGTTAAGATTAAATGAGATGGAATTCAGAACCATTTTGATGATACAATTTTGAAAAACTATTTTGGAAGTGGCCAAGGAAAACTAAAAAAAAATTGTTTCCAATAGTGAATACAATTAAAAAAATTGAATGAAACTGCAGTTAGGGAATGCTGGAAGTATATTTTAGAGATTTGTATAGAAATGAGAAATTATATATTAAACAGTGAAATTGAATGCTATAAATATTAGTATTTAAAATATTATGAAAAGGAAAATAATTATGTTGATAAATGGCAAGGACACAGATGTACAGTAGATAGTGCAGTTGCTTATGGAGTGGCTGTTCAGTTTGTTTAAAGACTATATATGTGACCTTTGCAAGAATGCTTCCCTTATACTAAGTGAAAGACAGTAAATGATTGCAAAACTGCAGAGGGATTAGTTTGTTTTAATTGCCTTGAAAAGTGCAGCCTAGCCATCTTTGCTTTCCTTAAAGTTTGCTGCCAGCTGCCATGGAAATGGTGTGTGTGTGTGTGGGGGAAAGCAATGGGTATTTGGGAGGGGAAGCATGCAGAAGGGAAAACTAGAATTTCTGAGAAACGATGGGGAGGCCTGGACTTAGAGACACCAGCTTGGGTTGTTTAACATCTTCAAGGCCAACCATCCTGGGAAAGGCATGCATGAAGGAGCAGCGATGCACCTGGATCAGAGATGATCGCAAACATCTTCCTGGCTGATAACTGAACTCTAATTGCTTAGCTACTAAGAGGGTGGGCTCTGGGGTTAGTTTCGATTGTCTCTTTGCACACATTTTGCTTTAGACCAGTGGTTCTCAACCTTTTTCAGGTTGAGACCCCACTTGCGCCGTCCATGCGCGCCGCGACCCAGACCTGGGCGCACGCCCAAAAAAAAATAAAAAAAAATAAAAAATAAATAAAAAACCAAAACAAAATGGCACACAGCGACAGCCCGATCTGCGCATGCGGGTGCGACGGCCCGATGTGCGCGTGCGACGGCCCGATCTGCGCGTGCGCAGAACCGGCTGGCCTGCTGGCTCCAGACCAGGCCTGCCTCGCCTCCCACCGCTGCCTCAGAGACTACGGCAGGCACACCGAGGAGCGGTCTGGAGCATGCGGGTGCAAAGCTGCCTCCTTCCCGCTCCGCTCCGCCACGTCCCAGGCCCGGCCTCCAACTTGCCCTCCGGCAGCCGGCCAAGCGGTCGGGGCAGGCGGACCTCGAGGCGGGCCCGCACTTCACCGAGACCGGCTCGGCTGTGGTGAGAGGCGCCCGACGGCCGCCTCCGCCCCCAAGTCCACGCTCCTCTCCTCGCCCTCCTCCCCGGCCGGCGTCCAGGTCGCAGCGCTCCGCCTGCCAGGCTCGTCCGGGACTCCCGCGCCTTCCGCAAGGCCTGGAAGGTAGGTAGGCGGGCGGCAGGACTGGGGAGCCCGCCCGGGCCAGCTTGCTCTCGGCGCCAGCTCGCTCTCGGCGTCTGGCCAGGCTCCCCGGCTCGGCCTCCCCCCACGCCCGGCTCCCTCCCCGGCTCGGCCTCCCCCCACGCCCGGCAGGGACTCACCAGGGTAGTTCATCTTCTTGCCGATCCGCTGGCTGGGTGCCTTACCGCCTGCTTCGGCCGCCGCCGCCGAGCGAGGGAGGGAGCGAGCAGGACCGAGCCAGAGCCAGCCAGGCAGGTAGCCCCCGGGAGCCCCGCCGCCCCCATTGGCCGCCGTGGAGAAAAGGGGGCACCGCTGGCGAGGGCCGGCTGGGGAGGAGGGCAAGGAGAGGAGCGTGGACTTGGGGGCCGGAGGCGGCCGTCGGGCGCCTCTCACCACTGCCGAGCCGGTCTCGGTGAAGTGCGGGCCCGCCTCGAGGTCCGTCTGCCCCGACCGCTTGGCCGGCTGCCGGAGGGCAAGTTGGAGGCCGGGCCTGGAACATGGCGGAGCGGAGCGGGAAGGAGGCAGCTTTGCGCCTGCCTGCTCCGGACCATTCCTCGGTGTGCCTGCCGGAGTCTCTGAGGCAGCGGTGGGAGGCGAGCGGCCCGGTTGCGCTGTGCATGCGCAGTTCGGCCCGTTTTGTTGCGCATGCGCTGATCGGGTCGTCGTGCGCGCCGCACATGCATGGTTCTGCGCATGCGTCGGCTGAGAAAAAATGAAAAAAAATTGAAAAAAATGAAAAAAATAATGGCGGACGGCAGCATTTGGCGACCCCTGTGAAATGGTAGTTCGACCCCAAATGGGGTCGCGACTCACAGGTTGAGAACCGCTGCTTTAGACCTTGCCTGGCTTTTGCTGCAATCACTTCTTTCCTAATAAAATTACCTTTTCTCTGAATCTATGGAGTCAAGGGTTTTCTTTCCTAGGATTAATAAGGCAGCACTGACACTGGCAAGGTCTGCTTTAAGTCAACCCGGAGACTGTAATCTACCATGGGGACCAAGCATCTAAATGTCCAGCTATGAGAGCGAATGGAGACCAGGGCGCTGGGCAGGACCCCTCCTAGACTGTGCTGTGTCCAAGATGAAGTGGAATGGCTGGAAGAGTTAGACATCGACGAGGAGCTTGTCAGGCCCAGATGGTTGTTGAGCATGGGGCAAAATGAAGATACAGAGGAACCTTGGAGGTAACTTTTACGTGAGGCAGCAGAGGTTTCCATAGGCGGGAGTGGTGTGAGGGGGACAGAGGTGAAGTCCTCCCTATGGATGTGGACCCAGAGGATGCCACGCTGAGCCATGAGCCATGCCTTGTACCTGTTGCAAGAGGCAATCAAGAATAGGAGAGCGTGGGAAACTCTCACTCATATGACCACTCAGGCTCCTTGAATTACCCCAAGCCAAGCTGTGGACGAAGCTGCTGTGCCAGTGGTCATGGCAGCAGTTGCACCTGCTCCACCTGGACTGGCGCCAGTGCCAGCAATGCCAGCACCAGCTGTTGCACAAGGCCCTCTCCCTGCAGGAGCTATCCCTAGGAGATGCCGTGGCCCGAAGGCCCCAGCCCCAGGAATAAAGTACAGGGGAGACCCCAATCAACTAGAGTACTTTCTCGTGCAAGTCTGGAACTACATGCAGGAGTATGGGGCTGAATTGGGAACAGAGGCAGAGTAAGATGGGTGACCATGGCTCTTGAGGGTGCAGCCGCCAAATGGATGGTCTCCCTCCACAATAATAACATCCCCCAGCTTTGGAATTACGGCTTCATGACAGCCCTTTGCCAACAGTTCGAGGACCCATTGGCAGAATGCAAGGCTCAGACCTGGATAAAGACTATCATCCAAGGTCGGTGGCTGCGTACACCCAGGAGTTCCAAGAGTGGGTGTGCCGCCTAGCCATATGGCCTGAAGACATCCTGATCGTTTGCTTCAAAGAAGGCCTCAAAGATGTCTACCACAACTGCACCCTACAACACTGTTATGTGCTGGTGGATGAAGTAGAGATCCACCTAGTCTTAGCCTGGGACCTAGCCCAAGACTGACACTATGTTGGCTGCAGATGGCACAAATCCTCCTCTCCGGTTATAAGGAAACCCCGAAGTCAGCAAAGGGTGAATCCAGGCCAAGACCATAATCCATGGTGTGCTTCAAGTGCGGGAAGGAGGGGCACCAAGCCGTGGAGTGCCAATCCACTAAGCCCAGTCTCAAAGCAGCAGTGACCCTGAGGAGAAAGGCAGAGAAGCCAATTCCAAGACCTGTGAGAAACCGCTGAAAGGAGAGGAGGTCCTGATTATGAGGGGCTGGGAGTGAAACCGACTCTGATGATGACCCCTTAGTAAGTCGACACATAATCCCCATAACCATTCCTGTTGAACTAGTGGTGCCCTCATGAGGGACCCATGGGAGGAGGTTGGCTCTACTGGACTCAGGTTGCACCAGGTTTGTGGTTAGCCCTCAGGTGGTGGAAAAATTGGAACTAAGACTCAAGCAGCTGAAGGTGTCAATCATTTTTTGTCAAGTGGATGGGATAGTAGCTGGGGGTGGGGGCAGATCATTTTATAACTGAGCCAGTGGAAATGAGAATGGGAAAGCATACATTGAGTTTTATAGTTGCATAGTCCTGCTTGGACTGTCTTGGTTTCAGAAATGGAACCCTTATGTGAACTGAAGGAACGAGCTCTTAAAAATCTGGCATAGGGCGGCCAAAAAAGGGGAAGAGATTCCAATGCTTAGAGGCAAAAAAACCAAAGAACCAGGGGACAGTTGCACAAGAACACCCAAAAACTGAGCCCAGAATCTCCAAGGAATACTGGGATCTACGTGATGTGTTTAGTGAGAAGTGCTCCGATGCGCTCTCGCCTCATTGTATTGAAATCCTTCCTGGGACTAAACTCCCAAAACCTAAGCTTTACTCAACTTTACTCAACTATGAAAGCTTTGCGCTTTCATAGATTAAAAACTTAAAATGGGAATTTATTCAACTGGCTAGACCGCAGGTAGCAGCCCTGGTATTGTTCCAGGAGAAAAAAGATGGAACTCTTCATCTGTGCATTGACAATAGAGGACTAAACTTGGTGTGCATAGAAAATGTTTACCCATTGCCCTTGATGAAGGATACGCTTGTATATCTAGCCAAAGGCAAAAATCTTCACTAAATTAGATCTGCAGGAGGCTTACTACTGGGTTCAGATCAAGGAGGACGATAAATGGAAATTGCCTTCAACTGCCCTCTGGGATGTTTTCAGTTCCAAATACTCTCCTTTAGTCTGCAGGGGCCCCCAGCTGTGTTCATGCAACTGATCAATGGGGAGTTGTATGACTACTTGTACAAGGGGAAGTTGGTGTATTTGGTGATATTTTAATATATACTGAGACTATGGAAGAACATGTGAAATTGGTCTGGGCAGTCCTAAAAAGACTCCGAGAAACCAAATTGTATGCAAAGCTTTCTAAATGTGAATTTCACCAAGATAAGATTGATTACCTGAGTTATCATATATCTAATGAAGGAGTAAAAATGGACACAGAAAAGGTGCAGGCAGTGTTAGAGTGGGCCCATCCCCGCACGAGGAAGCAATTAGAAGTTTCCTAGGCTTTGCCAATTTCTACTGACAATTCATCCCTTCATTCACAAAAATCATGTTACCAATCACCAACCTTTTAAAAACTAAGGGCTGAAGCCTTAAGTGGACCGTGGAGTACCAAGTGGTGATCAAAAAACTCAATAGCTATTTGCAGCAGAGCCCATGCTAAAGCGCCCTGATCTAACTTCTCCCTTTGTAATTCAGGCAGATGCAAGTGATATAGCCATGGGGCTGTACTGTTTCAAGACAATGCCCAGGGCCTGCAACAACCCCTAAAAACTTACTGAAACTGAACAGAAACTGAACAGAGATGGGCAGTATGGGAGAAGGAAGCATATGTAGTGAGATGGGCCATGCTTACTTGGCGGCATTTCCTAGAGGGGGCAAACAACGTTCAAAGGTGTGAACTGACCATAAAAATCTAGAGGCTCTGAAAACCTTGCGCAATTTATCCCCTAAACAAATCTGCTGGGCTCAATACTTTAATCGGTTCAAATTTAATCTGCGCTATATTCCAGGAGGAAAAAAATTATGGACGCTTTGTTTAGATTGCTTCAATACAATAGTATTAAAAGCCAAAGTGGTTCAACTGATCATCCCCTCAAAGCAGTTAGCCGCCCCAGTAGATATCAGGAGAAAAAGGATCCTGAGATTTCAAATGAACTGTCTGAGAAACTTAAAGAAGTGCTAAAATTTGATGAGTGGCTCACTGCTCATAAAAATGACTGCACCATGTGTGATGGACTGGCTTGAGTTGGGGCTAAACTGTATGTACCCTCAAGCTTGAGGAGCACTGTTTTAAAGGGGGCTCATGACTCTAAGTGGGCAGGACATTTTGGATTTGTAAAGATTCTACACTTGATCAAGCAGCAGTTTTGGTGGCCTTCTTTGAAAAAAGACATTGAAAGCTATATGGCCATCTGTCCAGTCTGTGAAGTAGCTAAGAGACATTGGGGAACACAATGGGACTTTTGCAGACTGTGGCCAGCCCTCAGGCACCATGAAAAGGCAGAGGAAAGGGTGCCGGGTGAGCCAAGGCAGCCCAAGTCATCTCCAGGCGGAAAGGAAGCACTGCAAAACAGCTAATTATCAACTGCGTGCCAAGGCTGGGTGAGCCAGAACTTTCTTTACTTCTCCTTGAATATGATAAATGTTGAGCCCCTGATGGGAAAGAACTGAAAACTAAAGACCCCCAGAAGGACAAACTTAAAGGCGGCAGGCAATTAACAAAAGGGGGAGAGTGTTCTTTTTAAGAATATCAGACATTGATAAATAAGCCAAGGAGGACATCTAGTGGCAAAAGAAGAAACGACAGTATTAATAAATACTGAAAAAAAAAGAAGGAAATAGAAAAAATATTTTCACAACAGTGACCTTGAGGAGACACCTGCAAATAACAAAGCGCCTTGTTGTGAGATTGCAAGGGAAAAGACTTTTTAAAGCTATTTCTGTTGAATAAACACAAACAGATACTTTTGGTTTTAGACTGTAAACTGTAAAATGAGTTCATCAAACATTACCAAACTTATGAAGAAAACCTCTTCTGCATCCTCTGTAGGACAATCTAGTCCAGGGGTGTCAAACTCAATTTCATTGAGGGCCGCATCAGCATTGCAGTTGCCCTGGGGGGGGCGGGGGTGTGTGGCCAGGGTGGGTGAGGCCTACTGGGTGGGCATGGAGTGGGTGTGGCCTACTGGGTGGGCATGGCCAGCTCTAAATTGTTCGCATCAAGAGTGCCTGTGGGGGCCTGAGCAAGAGTAGGACAGATCTGAGGGTCTCTGGCAGAAGGGGGTGGAACCAGGGCAAGCGCCAAAGCATGATGCATTTCTTCATTCCTCACAAAGGGTGACACCTCCCCAGCATGCACCCAAAGGGTGGGGCCAACACGGCAGGGGCTGGTTCCTTGCTGTTCTAGACAGCCTTGTGGAGCTAAGACTGAATGCGTTTCAGCATAGATGGCCACCACAAAATTGTACATTGGCTTCCGGCCGTCCAGCCTGGGCCTGGGTCAGGGCCAAGGCAGCAGGGGCTGTTCCCTCACTGTTTCCAGGATGGCTTCGCGGGCCACATGAAACCACTTCGTGGGCCGTATCCGGCCCCCGGGCCTTGTGTTTGACATGTCTGATCTAGTCCAACAACACAGGGTTCTATCGAAGCAATGCTGCAATGTGAGAAAACAAGCACTGCTCAAAGTGAAACACAGACCTCATTAAAGCTGCTTCAAGAGATGATGCAAAGGAACCAAGAGATGATGGAAAGAAATTATGAACAGACACAAAACAATCATGAAGAGAGACAGAGTAAACTTGAGAAAGTAAGTCAAGAAATCCTGGATATAATTGAAAAATTTGAAGCTCAAAATCAAATAATTAAAAATGAACAGAGAATACAGAAAGTTGAAGAAAAATCAGAGGACGTTGATAAAAAGATGGAAACGTTTTTACAAGAAAATGAAAAATTAGAACAAACAGACCAAGACCTAGAGGGGGCAATTAAGATCCTAGAAATGGAAAAGGCGGAACATTATTTGAGATTTCAAAATATTCCTGAGGATAGAGAAGAAAACATAGCAGTGGTGATTATTGATATCCTGGAAGAGGCTTTAAAGCCAGACTGAGGAGAAATCCAGTTAGAGGTCGATGAGATATTCCGCATGAACTCAACCTACGTAAGAAGAAATAAATTGCCAAGAGAAGTAAGGTTCATAAAGAAGATAAGAAGAGATGAAGTATTGCGGATAGTTAGAGATGAGCCAATACAATACAAAAATAAAGAAATTGTGGTTTTAAAGAAGGTACCTAAGAGAGTAAGAGATACTCGAAGACATTATCATTTCTTGACTACAAAACTGATTGCCAAAGGCATAAACTTCAGATGGCTGATGCCGGAAGGCATCTTAATAAACTGGAACAATACAAGATATCGATTGAGTTCAGTCTGGAAAGCAGAAGAATTTGAAGTAAGGAATAAAGCAATTTTAGATGAAGGAGTGAAACAAAGACAAGGGGAGAGTAAAGAGCAGAAGAAAACGGAAGAGAAGACCCAAGGAGCAACTGCACAAACAGAAGAAAAAGAAAGAGAAAGATGACCAGGAGGGCAAAGGTGAAGGACTTTCTTTTGCTAGAGAACAGAGGATTACCAGATCGACTAGACCAGCGATTCTCAACCTGTGGGTCGCGACCCCTTTTGGGGTCGAACGACCATTTCACGGGGGTCGCCAAAGAACGCAGTCCACCATTTTTTTTCCTTTTCCTTAGCTGTGCTACTCCCTCTTATTCTATTGGCTTTTGAAAGCCAATAGAATAGACTCTCTTGAATAGAGTCTAATTCTATTGGCTTTCAAAAGCCAATAGGAACTGTCCAGGCTGTCTCCGCCCTGCTGAGCCCGCCAAAAGTCCCAGTCTGCAAACGGTGCTGCAAGTTGTCTGCAGCGAAGGCGAGCTTTCTTGAAGTTTCCACCCCTCCCTGCTGAGCAACTACTAAATGTAAGTAAAAGAGGGCCAGGGGTGAGAGGTGGGAGGCCGGCGGGTGCAGGGAGGGTGGCTGGTGCACGTGGGGCCCGGCGGGTGGCTTACCTCCCTTGGGCTGGGCCAGCTGGTGGCCCAGCTGGTGGTCGCCCTGTGCCGTCACTGCTGCTTGCCATGGCCACCCAGGAGCGCCTGGGCCTGCCGGCCAATGCCCTGAACGGGCAGTGGCCAAGGTAAGGCTAGCGGGGCACCGGTGGGCGCTGGGAGGGAAGCTTGCGTGCGTGGGGCCGGCTCTCAGCTGGCTGTCGGGAGTCGGGCTGTGTGTAGCAGCCCCGACGGTTCCCCCACCGATGTCCGGACTCCGACCCAACTCTCAGCTGACTGTCGGGAGTCGGTCTGTGCTCCTGGGGGCCATGCGGACGTCGGCCGGCTGCTGGCTGTGTCCAACCCGTCTCCCAGGTAATGGCAACCCTGGGGCTTGAAACGCGCCCCCGACGCTGCCCCGGTCCGACTCAGCTACGTGGGAAGCGGTCCAAGCTGAGCCAGGTCTGGGCCGCTGCCTCCATGCCGTGTCAGAGCTTTTCCCCGCACTGCCCGGCCCACCTCGCTCACCGTCGGAGGCCGCCTTGGCCCTCTGGCGATCGGCACGACCCTGGGGCTGGTGGGTAGGAGTGGCTCCTTCCTGGCTTGTCGGGCTCCGGGCCTCAGAAGCGGCCAGGTGGCGGGGAAGAGGGCGATGCCCGCATGTGCGTTGGAGGCCAGTCGGACGGGCCGGGAGGAAAGAAGCGACGCCTTCCGAGTAGGAGCTAGTGCTCTGGCTGTGCCCCTCTCGCGTCTGACGAATCGGGAAACGCTTTGGCGGTGAAGAGCTGCGCAGCGTGGAAAGGGGCTCCCACGATCCCGCCGCTGTGATGGCGCTCAGGAGTTTGGAGGGGCGGGCAGGTCCTGGGGGGGCGGCTGGGAGAGGGCAAGAGGTGCCGTGATGAGGATGGGGGCTCCAGACTACCATCCCCAGCAGCCCTAAAAAGCACTGTGGAAGAGTGGGGAATGCTGGGAGTTGCAGTTCATCACCATTTGGGAAAACATGACTCTCCAAAAATCAATCCTCTCTTCCTTCCTTCCATCTCCTTCCCTTCCCCTTCAATCTCTCCTTCCTTCCTTCCTTCCTTCCTTTCCTTCCTTCCTTCCTTCCTTCCTTCCTTCCTTCCTTCCTTCCTTCCTTCCTTCCTTCCTTCCTTCCTCATTTAATCTCCTTCCTTCTCCATCTCCTTCTTTTCCCCTTCAATCTTCCTTTCCTTCCTTCCTCCTTCAATCTCCTTCTTTCTCCATCTTTTTCTTTTCCCTTTCAATCTTCATCCCTTCCCCTTCAATCTCTCTCCTTCCTTCCTTTTCCTTCCTCCTTCAATCTCCTTTTTTCTCTATCTCCTTCCTTTCCTCTTCAATCTTCCTTCCTTCCTTCCATCTCCATCTCTTCCCCTTCAATCTCTCCTTCCTTCCTTCCTTTCTTTCCCTTTCAATCTCCTTCCTTCTCCATCTCCTTCCTTCCTTCCATCTCCATCCCTTCCCCTTCAATCTGTCTCCTTCCTTCCTTCTCCCTTCAATCTCCTTCCTTCTCCATCTCCTTCCTTTCCCTTTCAATATTCCTTCCTTCCCTCCCTCCCAGTGCTTTTTAGGGCTGCTGGGGATGGTAGTCTGGAGCCCCCATCCTCATCACGGCACCTCTTGTCCTCTCCCAGCCGCCCCCCCGGGACCTGCCCGCCCCTCCAACCTCCTGAGCGCCATCGCAGCGGCAGGATCGTGGGAGTCCCTTTCCACGCTGCGCAGCCCTTCACCGCCAAAGCCTTTCCCGATTCGTGAGATGCGAGAGGGGTGCGGCTGGAGCGCCAGCTCCTGCTCGGAAGGCGCCGCTTCTCCCCTCCCGGCCCTTCGACGCACATGTGGGCATTGCCCTCTTCCCTGCCGCCTGGCCTCTTCCGAGGCCCGGAGCCCAACAAGCCAGGAAGGAGCTGCTCCTGCCCACTAGCCCCAGGGCCGTGCCGGGCGCCAGAGGGCCAAGGTGGCCTCTGACGGTGAGGGAGGTGGGATGGGCAGTGCGGGGGGAAGCTCTGGCGCGGTGTGGAGGTAGCGGCCCAGACCTGGCTCGGCTAGGACCGGCCGCCCACACAGCTGAGTCGGCCCGGGGCGGCGTCGGGGGTATGTTTCAAGCCTCAGGGCTTGCCATGAGCCCTGGGGCTTGAGACGGGGAGGATGCAGCCAGCACCCGGCCGATGTCCGCATGGCCCCCAGGAGCACAGCCCGACTCCCGACAGTCAGCTGGGAGTTGGGTTGGAGTCTGGACATCGGTGGGGAAACGGCGGGGCTGCTACACACAGCCCGGCTCCCGACAGCCAGCTGAGAGTCGGCCCCATGCGCGCAAGCTGCCGTCCCAGTGCCCGCCGCTGCCCCGCTAGCTTTACCTTGGCCACTGTCTGTTCGGGGCGGCAGCAGGCAGACCTAGGTGCTCTTGGGCGGCCATGGCAAGCAGCAGCGACGGTGCAGGCTGACCACTGGCTGGGCCACCAGATGGCCCAGCCCAAGGGAGGTAAGTCACCCGCCAGGCCCACGCGTGCCAGCTGCCCTCCCTGCACCCGCCGGCCTCCCACCTCCCACCCCTGGCCCTCTTTTACTTACATTTAGTAGTTGCTCAGCAGGGAGGGGTGGAAACTTCAAGAAAGCTCGCCTTCGCTGCAGACAACTTGCAGCACCGTTTGCAGACTGGGACTTTTGGCGGGCTCAGCAGGGCGGAGACAGCCTGGACAATTCCTATTGGCTTTTGAAAGCCAATAGAATTAGACTCTATTCAAGAGAGTCTATTCTATTGGCTTTCAAAAGCCAATAGAATAAGAGGGAGTAGCACAGCTAAGGAAAAGGGGAAAAATGGCGGACTGCGTTCTTTGGCAACCCCCGTGAAATGGTCATTTGACCCCAAAAGGGGTCGCGACCCACAGGTTGAGAACCGCTGATTTAGTAGGAGATTTTAATGCAATAAATAGTGGACAGAAAAATTGACTATAAAAGCAATAAAACAGGAAAAACTGGAAGAAGACGACTACCCAAGACATTTTTTGATATGGTGGAGGAAATTGGAATTCAAGATGTCTGGAGGGAGATTAACCCACAAAAATTGCAATACACCTTTTATTCAAACAGCCAAAAATCTTGCTCAAGGATCGATATGATCTGGATGACGGCTGATGTGAGAATGAATATACAGGATATTGAGACAGAAATAGGCACATGGGCAGACCATAACCCTCTGAAAGTGACTTGGAAAGGAATACAAAGAAAAACTAAGATGGACTTTAAACCAATCTATATTAAATGAAAGAGAATTCATAGAGTTAGTGAAAAAAGAAATGGAATTTTTCTTCAAAGAAAATAAAAAAGAAGATACAACATTACAAAACGTATGGGACACAGCTAAAGCATATTTTAGAGGCATAGCTATAACATATATGGCAAAGAAAAACAAACAGAGAAGACAACAAGAAAAATTTGTAAAGTTAGAATCAGAATTGCAAAAAAATCCACAAAAAAGACTTTGAAAAGAGAAATAGACATAAGAAGACATAAATTAAATCTGTTGGACTTAGAAAAAGTGGCAGGGCAGATAAAGAGAGCGAAACAGAACTTTTTGAA
Organism: Bothrops alternatus; assembly: GCA_034064705.1. Classification (NCBI taxonomy): domain Eukaryota; kingdom Metazoa; phylum Chordata; class Lepidosauria; order Squamata; family Viperidae; genus Bothrops; species Bothrops alternatus. The sequence continues at coordinate 2,230,126 of JARGCV010000006.1, read as the reverse complement.
AATGCCAATAAACCAGGAAAATGGTTAGCTTATAAACTTAAAAAACAGAAAGAGAAGAAAACAATACATAAACTATTAGATGGGAAAGGTCATCTGCAATATAAAAATGAAGAAATAAAAAAGATAATCAAAGAATACTATAAGGAACTGTACGATAAGAAGGAAACCTCAAGAGAAAGAACTGTAAAATATCTGGAAGAAAATAATCTTCCAAAAATCTCAAGAGACATTCAAAACTATACTAGATGAAAGAATCACAATGACAGAAATATCAGAGGCCATAAAAAGACAAAAAATGGGAAAACACCGGGTCCAGATGGGCTTCCGGCGGAGTTATATAACAGTCTCCAAGAGATACTAAGTGAACTGTTGAAAGATGTTTGTAATGGACTTTTATTAGAAGCTAGACTGCCATCTATATGGATGGAAGCAAATATTACTCTAATACCCAAAGAACACTCCGATTTGACCCAGATTAAGAACTACAGATTAATTTCACTGCTCAATGTGGATTATAAAAAATTTACTTCAATAATAAGAACATAAGAACATAAGAAGAGCCATGCTGAATCAGGCCAAAGCCCATCGAGTCCAGCATTCTGTGTCACACAGTGGCCCACCAAAAGTACATGGGGATCTTGAGCAGAAAGAGAAGGCAAAACCCTCCCTTTCCCTTGACCCCCAAACAAATGGTACTCAAGGGAATCCTGCCTGCCTCAACCAACATAGAGGCGGCACATGGACATCTGTTTTAATAACCACCAATACACTTTGCATCCATGAATCTATCTAGCCCTGCCTTGAAGCTGTCAAGGCTGACAGCTGTCACGACCCCTTCAGGAAGTGAATTCCATAATGGCTGAGAGACTGAAAAAATACTTAGCTGAATTTATACATCCAGATCAAAATGGCTTCTTACCAAAGAGACAATTTAAAAACAATTTAAGAGTGATAATAGAATATTATGAGCTACATCCAGGGAAACAATTGGCACTAATATTCTTAGATGTCCAAAAGGCATTTGATAATGTCTCTTGGCAATTTATGATTCAGCAACTACAAATAATGGATTTTGGACAGAATTTCATAAACATGATAAAAACAATATACAATAAACAGACAGCCAAAGTGATGGTGAATGGAGATTGTACTGAAAACTGGAAAATCAGGGTATCAACCTGTTGTGGTGGGCACATCTACAGATGCAAAATAGATATGAAAAAGACGTGAAATTTTATGGGTTTTATAAAGAACAAACTGTATTTGATAAGATATTGTTAATTTCTGATGAGAAATTAAGAAAATGTATATTTTTTTTGTTAATTTTGGAGATGGAAAGTGAACAAGTTAAAGAAACAATGATAAGATGGGCGGAAAACTTGGTTATAACATAGAACTAGAAAAATGGCAAAAAATATAAATTGACAATGTCAACTTCGTATATAGAAAATTTATATAAAATGTTTTATAGATGGCACTTGCCACCAGCAAGATTAGTAAAAATGTTTAAAAATATGTCAGATAGATGTTGGAAATGTAAACATAACTCAGGCATGTATTATCATATTTGGTGGACATGTGGTAAAGCAAAGGCTTATTAGAAAAAGATACATGTTTGGTTAGAAAAAATGTTGGGAGAACATGTGGAATTTAAACCTGAACTTTTTCTAATAGGTATAACGCCAGAAAAGACTAATAAACAAAGTTTATATTTGGCTTTACACGTCATAACAGCAGCAAGAATAGTCTTTGTGCAATATTGGAAAAATGAAATAGTACCACCAGAGGAAGAAGTAATTACAAAAATATTGGAATGCGCAGAGATAGACAGATTAACTATGAGATTAAAAGATAAAGAAGAAACAGAATGCTACCAAATCTGAGAGTTATTTTACAAATGGCTAGAGGAAAGAACCAAAAATTAGGAATTGAATTATGTATTAGTGTTTTTGAATCCAGACAGCATGCTGGTTGAAAAATTAACACATGTATGTAAGAGAAAAACTAATAAAATCCTTATAAAAAAAAGATCAATGAACTTTATTGTGGAACTACCTAAAGTTGGGGGAACACTGTTATTTGGGTTATTACTGATGTCTTTTTGAAACAGATGCATTTTGTCCCTTGCTCCGAAATCCCCTCTACAAAAATGTTATCCAAGCTTTTTGTGCAACATATATATATAGGTTGCATGGCGCTCCTCAACGCATCATCTCAGAAGAGGGGGTGCAGTTCACATCACAGTTTTGGCAGAAATTGTTGAAGCTGTTAGGAACCACCCAGGGCTTAAGTTCCTCCCATCATCCTCCAACTAACACTGTGTGTAAGAGGACTAATTTGGTCCAGGAACAGTATCTCAGATGCTACATTGATTATTAACAAGTCAATTGGGCTGACCTTTTATTATTTGCAAAGGTGGCATACAATATTTCAGCACATACTGTGTTTTCCCGAAAGTAAGACCTATCCTGAAAATAAGCCCTTGCTTGATTTTGGGAGATGAGCCTAATATAAGCCCTACCCCCAAAATAACCCCTAGTTTTGGGGTGAGGCGCATCTCCAAAAATCAAGCTAGGGCAGGGGTGAGGGGGTGAAGCTGCCCCACAAACCCTGCATTTGCTTACTATTGCAGCCAGGCCTCCCATGAATCGACACCTGCCTTGCCTTGCCAGCCCACTTCTTCTGTGGCGTCCTCTGATCTGCATTTTGCCATCAGAGACCTTCAGGAAATGCCTCTGCAGCTGATAATGGAGCTCCAGATTCCCTCTGCTTGCAGAAGGCCTCTGATGGCGAAATGCAGGCGGGGGGCAGCGTGCGTCAATCCGGAACTTCATTCTCAGCTGCAGAGACATTTCCTTTGTCTGCAGAAGAAGTGGGCCGGCTGGGCAGGGCTATTGGTGCCGCGGCGGCGAGGTGAGACCATGGAAAAGAGCCCCTGAAAATAAGATCTGGTGCCTCTTTTGGAGGGGAAAAAAAAAGACCAGGTCTTGTTTTTGGGGAAACATGGTAGTAGCACGGAGTTTATCCCATTTAAATCCTCTGGTCAGAATTTTGTAGCTATGCCAGAGCTGCCTCAAGAAAAATCTCAAATATCCTCCTTGGCAGAGTGAATAGTACAACTCCAAAACACTTGGCCAGTAGCCAGTAAAACGCTGGAGGACACATGTCAAGCACATAAGAAACAAGCCGACAAAAAATGTGTGAAATCAAAATATTTAAAAGTTTGTGATAGAGTTTACCTTTTCACAAAATATCTACAGTCAACACAACAGTCTAAGAAACTGGGTCCTAAGTATGTTAGACCATTCCCCATTGTTAAAATAATTAACCCAGTTACAGTACAATTGGATTTGCCTAAGAACCTTAAATGTATTCACCCGTGTTTTACTGCAGATTACTGAAACCTGAAACTGTTTCTCCTCTTTGTCCTGCACCTGATGCCCCGCCAGTGCTCATCTTAATCGAAGGAGAGCAGTATTTTGAAGTTAAGGAGATTCTAGATTCTAGGAAACATAAAGAGAAAGTCCAATATCTAGTTGCATGGAAGCATTTCACTCCCTTGCAATCTGAGTGGGTAGATGATAAACATTTCTGGGTACCTAAACTCCTCCAAACCTTTCACAGAAAATACCCTGACAAACCCCAGATGGATTAGTGGTTTAACTTGGTTTACATTGCTTTACCTATGTGTATGGTTTTTTTTTTACGGCTAACGCCTCTGTTACGGGGGGGGGGCAAATGTCAACGTGGACATCTTCACTTTCTTTCAAGTTTGCTGCCAGATGCCATTGAAATGGTGTGTGTGGGGGAGAAAGCAATGGGTATTTGGGAGGGGAAGCATGTACGAGGTGAAACTGTTATTTCTGAGAAGTGATGGGGAGGCTTGGATGACCAGCTTGGGTTGTTTAACAGAGCTCCCCAACCTTTTGGGTACCACGGACTGGTTCCATGGAGAGAGGTTTTTCTGCAGACTGGAGGGGTCATGGTTTTGTGTGCTGCCTGCATCCCGCAGACTGGGGTTCGCTTGTTTGTGCGAACCGGTTGCTGGCATGCCGCAGTCTGGTACCAGTTCACAGACTGGGGGTTGGGAACCCCTGGTTTAACATCTTCAAGGCCAACCATCCTGGGAAAGGCATGCATGAAGGAGGAGCAATGCACCTGGATCAGAGATGTTCTCAAAACAACTTCCTGGCCGATGATTGAACTCTGATTCCCTGGCTACCAAGGGGTAGACTCTGAGGTTAGTTTCAATTTTTCTCATTGTGTATGTTTTACTTCAGACCTTGCCTAACTTTTGTTCTTTCCTAGTAAAACTACCTTTTCTCTGAATCTATGGAGTCAAGGATTTTCTTTTCTAGGGATTGATCGGAGGCAGCCCTGACATCTTGGCAGAATTCTGATTGAAATGTTATGAAAAGTGACAGTGAGCAAATTTTGGTAGTGCAGTGTAGTTTTCAACTGAGCAGAGGATAAATGTACAGATTTTTGCTGTTTTATACATCGCTGAGATAGCCATGGAGAAAGACACTATTATATATTTGTTGATTTAGCTAAATTTTATAATAAACTGAATTGTGTTTAATTATGGAAGGCTTTGAGCAAAAATGGAGCTGATAGTTGGAGGTTAAAAAGCTGCATATCAAGAAGGTAAAATGTGTGAGAATAAATTATTCAGCATTGAGGACAAGGTTCCTTCTTCCCTGATTCCCATGGCTCTCATTTTACAAGGGTTCTGCAAGTCTTTGAAGACGAGGCTTTGCTACCAGACATGGGTGTAAATCATTTGTTGATCCCTTGGTGGGTTTTTTATAAGGTAATGGATTGTTTTGTCTGGACAGACATGTTCATTTCTCTTTTGTTTTTTCCTTTTTTTAAATCTATGTAAGATGCCTAGATTCATTCAGTCAGGCAGCCTTCCAAATCAAATTAAATCAAAGAATGTTGGAAATGTGTTCATCAAGCACAGAAAAGTATATTGTATTTTTTATAGAGAAATGATGTTTTATTGACTGAAAAACCCAAGATTTTTAGTGTTAGACTGCATGATACAATGAGATGGCTCTTATAATTAATGTATCAAAAACCAAGATTGGCAAGAGAAATGGAGAAAACTATTGCAAGTTGCCCAAAATGGTAAAAAATGAGAACAAGTACAGTAGTGGCCAAAATTGTGGAAACCTTTTGGGGAAAGTGTACATTTGAGGTTTGATGGCTAATAACACCACTTTGTTTTGGAGTAGTACCATAAAATTATATATCAATGGAAAGATAATTTAATCAAGAATGTAATGCAATAACTTTTATGAAGGATTGCTATTAGAATAGCAGTTATAAAGAAGAAAAGTGAAACACAGAAAAAATGAGATATACAAAAATTATCACCATAGAAAAAACGAGATATACAAAAATTATCACTATGTCAGTTAATACTTAGTTGGGTAACCTTTAGCATGAATTATGGCCTTACAACGTCTTCCCATGGAGTGAACCAAGTCCTTTAGTTCTGCAGCTGTTATAATGTGAAACAAGATTGAATGATTGCTTCTATTAACTGGGTTTTATTGCTGGGTCACTTCTGACTAACAAGTTTCTTTAGTCGGCTCCATAGATTTTCAATTGAGTTCCCAGGCCATTCCAGCAGTAGAATATGATTATCTTGAAACCACTTTTTGCACACAGCAGCAACATGACATGGAGCTGAATCCTGTTGAAATATAAATGCTTCATTGTCTTGGAAAAGATCATGTGCGGAAGGCTTCAATTTGAGCTCAAGTATTTCATTAATATATTTTTGGCCATTTATATTCCCATTAATTACACAAATTCTGCCCACAGCTTTTGATGTCATACAACCCCAGATCATAACACTAACTGGATGTTTCACGTTACATGTAATGCAATCAGGATGCAAATCTTCTCCGATTCTTCTCCTTACATATTTTATGCCATCACTACCAAACAGGAGGTTTTGGTCTTATCACTCCAAATAACACTGTCCCATTGTTCCTCTGTCCAGGTAACATGGGTTTTAGCCCAGTTTAGTCTTTTCAACCTTTGTTTGAGAGATAAAAGTGGCTTTTTTCGTGGAATTCTAGATTTTAAGCCAAATTCCTGCAGTCTGCGCCAAATAGTCCTTGCACTCAACTTCACATTGCATTGCGCCATTTCATCTTGTATACACCCAGATGATTTTCTTCTGTCACGTAGGCACAGTCTCTTAATTCTTCTATCATCACTTGCTGTTGTGCACCTTTTCCTGCCTTTGCCAGTGTGGTTTTGTAGTGGCTGAGTCTCTTTATACCTCTTCAAAAACTTAGAAATGCCACCTTTGGTTAATTTTTCTTCTAATTTCTTTATAACTGTAGCCTTGTTCACTTAATAAGACTATTTTACATCGCTTTCTGGATGACTAATCAACTCTTTGCATCATTACTTTAATTTTATTACGTTTTACAAGCTCACTAAATGAAAGAACACAAAAAAACCCAACCAACTTGATAGCGATCACATAACACACTGACAAATGTCCTCCTCTCAGCTTCAATACATATCAATAACTGAATCCTACTGTGATCTGATTGGCTCATTGCCAAAACAAGATGACAGCTGATTGGCTGTCTAAATACTCATGCTCATTGCCTACAATCAGATGAAGGAAAGCTACCTGATATCAACCTAAGCAAGTTGTGCTTCCTTTTTCTGGTTATTTGGCTAGAGCGTTTTCATAGAATTCAGATTAATTGAACAAACTTTGTTGCATTATATTCCTGATTAAATTATCTTTCCACTGATATATAATTTGATGGTACTACTCCAAAACAAATGGTGTTATTAGCCATCAAACTTCAAATGTACACTTTTCCCAAAAGGTTTCCACAATTTTGGCCACTACTATAGATTATGTTGTGCACTTTAGTAGAATGTTTACTACAGATGGGAAAATATTGGGACAAATGTTAAGAAATGCATATGTGCCAGAAAGTTAGTAGGTACTAGGTGACTTATTATCAGAAATAAATGTCTGTTGAAAGCAGAGAAAAGGGCTGTGCATAAGAAGAAAATTCTGCTCATTTGTTACATGGAAATGAAAAATGAGCATGTTAGAATTGGAGCAATGTGTTTGGGACTGGGTTCAAGAGGACTGGGTGGTAAGGCAAGTGAACAGACTCAAGAATGGCTGATAAATAAGGTGAACAATATAAATGTGAATGAAAACTTTGAAGAATAATGAAAAGCAATGTTGAATCAATTTGGTTATATAGGAGGATCAAATTTAAAAAATAAATAAATAAGCACATGAAAGAAGAGAGAATAAGTTGAGAGAAAGGGAAGACCAGGAAAATAGTGGTTCGGTGGAGATAATAAGAGAGAAAAGTTTAAGAACAAAAAAATTATGTACGAAACATTGCATGGATGAGGTAAAAACAAGGATAATTCACAAGGATGCAATTTTGCCTTCACACCTCATTTTGTACCACACTTTCTTATTTTACTATGCTCTAATTAATTACTCAGCCCAAAAATGAAGAACATGATCAGTGTAATGGTGTTTATATGTGAGAAACAATATCTGTTGTACTAAATGTCTGTAACAACTTTAGCTATATTAAAGAGCTGAAGCTATTATCTATGTCCAAAAGCCTGCAAGTATTAATAAAACTAGACTGCTAATCATTGATGAATATTATCCATGTTACTTACCTTATCTACTGCTTTTCTAACTATCTCTTTATACTCTTCTTTAGAAATATCTTTATTTTGATAGAAAGGCTTGATAGCAAGTTTCACTTCTTGTGCAGCTTTTTCTTGAATTAATAATTTCTAGAAAAAATAAAGAGTGCATCTTATTTAGGAAAAGAGCGCATATACACATCAACATTTTTAAAGTGATTAATACCCACTTCAAATACGCATAAATGCTAATCTCCACAGCGTAATAATCCCTGACTACAAAGCACACATGCCCTTGTACTTTCTAAAATATAACATTAATATTAAAAGAGATATATGACAATCAACAAAAATATGTTACTCAGTGGGGAAATTTGTTATGAATATTAGATTGTTCATGTCACCTCTAGCCATAAGTGGCTAAAGATTATTCAATAACTGACTGGAACAAAACATTTCTTCGTCTAAAGAAGGTTGTTAACATGCTATTGCCTGCACAGGTACTGGTTCCAACATTTTAGTAAAACTTCTTTTACAGTACCTCCATCTTTTCCTCTTTTTAAAAAAACAAAACAAAAAACAAACAGCTAATATAGGTAGAAGAGTGGCTTGAGAACATAGTATCAAAGTAGATCTGATATGTATTTTTTGCATCAGGATACAAACTGTAAAATTCTTAAATCCAATGAAAAAATAACAGATTATAAAGATGACCGATGCAAACATTATTTTCAAGGCAATTTATCCCTATTTTTAATTATTCAAAATTATTCATGTTACTTTTTGCTTTGAACTTGCCTGGTCTTTTTTGGAACTATCTGCGCTGGCTTCCACTGTCACATTTATTTTTTTCCCCATCGATTTTACAGCAGCATTTGAGGATTTGATATTATTTGTTGATGCGTTACCCGAACTCGATCCTTGAATAGATTCCATAGTTACCAGAGCAGACAAGTGTGTTGTATTCACGCTGTTAACAACATGGGAAGTAGTTGGAGCAGCCTGTTTTAAAAAGTTAAGAGAATTTAGCGTCCAACTAGTTATATGCAATACCATTGCACAGAATTCCAAAATGCAAATGAATTAAGGAGATGCCACTATCTCCAATATGTATACGACTTGCAGAATATACAATTAACGGGTAGGGGAAAACCCCTTATATTATTCAAGTTGAAGAGCTCACAATGTGTTTGAAGAAGGGTGATGCTCAGCAAGTTGTAAATAGTAGAGGATCCTTTTTATATTATTTCCCCATTTTTCTTATTCTAATCATTTCAGGGATTTTTAATGGTGGCTTAATAAGTAATGGCCTTGTTTGGGGAGAAAATCAGTTATGTGTGAGCACCATTATGGACAGTTATAAAGAAAGAAGAAATCCAATGATGAGGCTGATTCTTGATGTAATGGCAGCTAGTTGAACAGCTCATAAAACATCACAACAAGGCAATGTGATGAGCAGCAAATTTCATGAACATGGTTTTATACCCAGATCAGTTAACGAAGTTGGAAGAATGTTATTTTTTTGGCTTTACTGTCTTAGAATCCTTGACACATCAGCATTATGGCAAACATTTAGACCCCTTTCCCAAGATGGCTTAGATAGTCCTCCTCCCAAAAGTGTTTATGATGTGGCACAGTAAGTGCTGGCAAGCAGAAATAAGTTGTAGTGTAGGTCTGGGCAACTATGGCACCTTGACAACCTGTGGACTTCCACTCCCAGAATTCCTGAGTCAGCCTGCTAGCTCAGGAATTCTGGGAGTGGAAGTCCACAGGTTGTCAAGGGGCCATAGTTGCTCAGACCTGCCATAGTGGGTTGCTGTAGAGCAAAGCGTTTCAACCGGTGGTACGCATACCACTGGTAGTACTTTGGCACCTGGCAGGTGGTACGTGACTGTCCTAGAGAAGTGGTAGCTGGGCAGAGAGGAATGAGCTGCCGCACAAGCCCGAAGGACAGACACCTGGAGGTGAGGGTCTGTCGGGGCTCGGCAGAAGCCCAAGGATTAGCAACCGGGCTCCAGCTGACCGGCGCTTTCGGAAGCTGGAGGTGCCCTGAAGAGAAAAGGAGGAGGTCCCTTTCCCCCAGGATGCCAGTGCTCGGGTGCTTGCCGCCTTTTCTGTGCACTCCCCCTCATTTTTTCCCTTTTTTCTTTCACCCTTCGCTCGCAAAAGCCCTTCTCTCTCACACAAACAGTCTCCCTGAAAGCCTTTCCTCCATCTCTATCATACACTTCTCCCGGAAAGCTGGGCTTCAGCTGATTGGTGCTTCTGGGGGGCTCAGCAGAAGTGCCACAATCAGCGCCTGGCTCAAGCTGATTGGCACTTCTTCGGGGCACAGCAGAAACGTCAGGATCAGTGCTGGGCTCCAGCTGATCGGTGCTTCTTGGGGGCTGAGCAGAAGTGCCTATCAGCTGTAGCTGCATGTACTGATCCTGGGGCTTCTGCCAAGCCCCCATAGCCCTGCAAAAGCATATGCTGATCCTGGGGCTCCTGCCCAGCTAGCTCGCTTGCTCGCCCTTCCAAAAACACCCGCTCACTCGCTCTTCTGAAAATACGCCACTCGCTAGCTCACGTGCCCTTCCTCTGAAAACATGCCGCTCATTAAACAGGCCACTTGCTCACATGCTGCCCGAAAACAGGCCGCTCGCTAAACAGGCCGCATGCTCATGCACCCTTCCCCGAAAACATGCTGCTCACTCTGTCTCTCCTCACTGCTTTGGTAAGAAAAGCCTCTTCTCTTCTTGCTCTTTCTCTCCCTCTCCTGCCAAAACCTGCCCCTTTTATACTTCTATTTTCTCCGCCCTCTGTTGTGAGTACTTGCCAGCCACTAGACCCAGCAGCTGAGTCTGGGGAATCAGAGGAGGAGGAGGAGGAGGGGCCTGGAGAGCCATCAGAGTCAGAAGAAGGCTCTAATGAGCCCAGGATTTACAATCTGATGAAGAGCCTGGCCCTTCCAGTCGTGCTCAGGCTAAGACTCAGCTGTGTGGGGAAGCTGAGTCAGATTCTGAGGATTCACAGCTGGAAGACATTAAAGATGCTCACAAATGCAGATTGGCAACAAGAGGAGAACACAGGGAAGCAATGGGGCGACTCCAAGGGAGGAGGAGAAGGCATTGAGGAGCCACGCCTTGGGGCTGCATAATAAAAAGGGAAGGTATGGGCGGTGCTGATTGCTGAAGGCAACTGTATGCAAAGGACTCAAGTTTCATGGAATCCTGTTTTGTTTGCCTTGCTTGTGAACAATTCTCCGTTTGAATCCTGTTTTTTTTGCCTTGCTTGAGAATACTTCTCCGTTTGAATCGTGTTTTGTTGGCCTTGGACAATTCTCCGTTTACATTGTGTTTTGTTTGCCTTTGCTTTTGGGATATTTTGCAGGTCTGTACCTAACTAATAAAAGGGGTTTGTTTTCCCTGCATTTCCAGCCTACTTGTTAAAAGAGGGGTTTGTCCTTGTGAATTAACAAGGACTCACATAGTCTGGGATAGAACACCCTCCTCCTCTTCTCTTCCGGGTGCGCCGGAAGCTCCATTACTATGTGGCCATGTGCACCGATCCTGGGGCTTCTGCCAAGCTCTGCAGCTCCAGCTGATCTCCTCCAGTCTGTGCAGCACCACTTTAGCTGGTTCCCTCCCCCGCTACACTTGACTAGGGGTCATGTACCACCTGCCAGGTGCTAAATTACCAACATGCCTCAGCCCAATCTACCTCTCAGGTTGACTGCTATGCAGATAAAACAGATGCATGCCACACTGCCTTGAATTCCTGAAGGCAAGTTGGGATTTTAACACATCGATTATAAGAATAATAATAAAATCACATACAACACCCAGCGTGGCATATCTCCTTTCCATGTCCATTCTTGAAAAGAAAATAGAACAATCTGGATGAAATCCAGCCTGCACTGGGACTCTCCCTATTCCCCGACCACAACTCTCAAACTCTCATAACAGAAGAGGAGACAACAGGTGAATGGTTATTTTTCCTTATTGTGCCTCCAGGTCAAGACTTGATAATTATTGAAAGGCCTATATATGTGACAAGATAGTATTGTCTTTTAATGTACAAGAATTAAATGTAAAAATGTTAATCCATTTTAGCAACTTCTTGAGAAATTATTCTGCAAATATCATGGCCAGGTTATCTCAAAAAAGTAGTTTATTTATTTAATGCTTGGGTGCACATGTTCAGTACAAAAATTCTATGTGGCCAGTATGACCTGGTTTAATGTTGCCTTGCTTATTGTTTTAATTCAAGAAAACTTATCATTAAGGCCAATTCTCTCACTAGTCATAGGAATCTGGGAATTAGTAAATATGGGAAAGAATAAAACCCAGTCTTTGGGCCAACCAGTACTGAATATTTTGCTCATGTTGGAAAACATGAGAGGAAGTACCTTGCAATTCAGAGGTTAATCTAGCCTCCTTAAGATCAAAATGATTTGATTGAATACACTGAAATTAGAGCTCCATTCGAGTTCAGATATTCATCACTGAACCACATTTGCCACTATACTGAAGGTTTCCTACAGATTTTCTTCAGTCCGGAGACAGACTAGTTGCTTCCTTTGTCAGTTGCCTAATAGCAGGGGTGTCAAACTGCCGGCCCGTGGGCCAGACGCATCACCAGGAAACTGAGCCCACTCCATTGCCGGCAATGCAGAAAAAGTTCCGATATGTTGCGCGATGTCACATGATGTTGCGAGTTTGACATGTCTGCCTAATAGGCAATGTAAGCAGCAATGTTTGTTACACTGCCTGTCAGAGGAATAATACTTTTTTTGGGAAGAGTTTGAAAGTTGCTCAAAGCTAGTCATGCTGCTTCAACTCAACAAAGTTTATGCTGCAGCTTCTTCTGCTCAAGATCCCTGAGCAAACTGGCCAAACAATGTATCTGAGGTTGGCTTTACAGTAAATCTGGTGTTCAAGGGTTCCTATTTCTGGTAAGGACTTTCAAAAGTCACCACTCCTATCATTTTTGATATAATCATCTCTCATCTGTAGGCTCTTTGGGCTATTAGCTTCAGAAAGGAGAGGAACATTCACTGCAGAGGCTGTAATTGGAATTCTGGTTATAGTATTAAATTATTTAGGTGATCATCTAGCCTTGGAAGATAGCAAGTCAAGAGATCAGATTTGGTAATCTGTAGAATTTATATGATTAGTTGCTTGTTTCCTCTTCTTTGACAGATAGAACAGGCCTTTATGTTCCGACCTATACACAGGACTTGTAAGTTGTACCCTATAGGAGGTGTCTTTATTGAACAGAAACTCCAAATTGTCAGGGATATGCACCACGATTCAGACATCCTTCCTCCATATGTTGAATTGGATCAACATATAGGGATAATATATATACTCAAGGACCAGCAAGGGGCTATGGTGGTTACCATCATATTTGTGCATACCATGGGTGCAAGAGACAGGCCAAATGGAATATATTGGCAATCAGCACCCTTACATTTGAATCTCAAGAACTTTGCTTGTTGGGTGAACTGAAATGCAAAAAGTGTGGTCCAAAGATTAACTCCTCTAGGTTTAGTGAGACTAACATCCTTTTTCTGGATATGTTCCACAATGGATTTCAGGGTTTCCATCTGGAACTTTCAATTCTTAAATGTTCACCTGCTTCAGATCAAAGATGGCACAACTATCTTTGTTCGTCTCAGGAAGAATGAAGAATACAGAGTACGAGCCTGAAAACTTTTCATATTGTGTGTTCATCTACATATTAAAGAAGCAATTTATGGCCTTCAATAATACTTGGTGCTTGGTTGGTTAGCTAGGAATGAAATGAATTTATCTTGGAGGAGCCATGTATCTGATGTAGCCCTGTGAATCATGTATTTGACATTATATGGATCCATAGGTTTTAACTTCAGGCTCAGAAACACCCGTCTTGGCTCCACAATAGGAAGATATACTAAAAATAATTGCTTATTAAAATACATCTCCAGAAATTGATGCCCATATGTATATACATATGTTTATCCAGAGCTCAAGTGTCTTAGAATACAAGCAAATATTTTTCAATGAGCTTCCAAATGAATAAACTTGGCTATTCCTAATATAATCACCATATATACATACAAATATTTGGCATTAAAAACAAGGTACCTACTTTTACACGTATTAACAGTTTGGAGGTTTTTAAACAACTAAAATAGGTACCTGCAACTGCTGTCCATCAAGTTGGGAAGCAATGAATTTAATTTGCTGGGATGGAGGAGGTGGTGGTGGTGGTGGAGGTGGTCCCTGAGACACACTGGATGAAGCTGCTACCTGGACAAGAGGCAGTCCTGAATGAAGATGCATGGGCACTGATGGAAGATTAAATGGATTGTGTTGAATGTTCATAATAGGAGTAGGAACACCCATTGTATACGGGAAAATACTCATTGGCTGATGCTGTGTGTTTACTGGTGTCATTATATTCATCTGAGGTTGCAACACATTTACTGGTAGCTGAGAAGCATCACTTTGTTGGCTGGTTTGGTCTTTGAAGTTTGGATCTATCAGAGAGGAACAAACATTTTTAAAAAGTAGGTATACAAAACCATTATCCCTCCCCTCCCAAAAAGTAAAGCGGTGTCCATGAACAGAAACTTATATCTGATCTGTCTCTTTCACTCACACTCCCCACTTACTATTAAAATTACTGCCAATATATCAAGTACTTTAGCACATTATGGTGAAATATTTTTCATGGTATTTATTGGAGATTCCACACCAAATTGCTTACTGGTAGTCCTCACTTAATAACCTCAATTGAGTTATTCTATCACCATGCATGGCAATCATTAAGTGAAACATCACACGATCATGACAAGCTTATAGTATCAGTTCCACTGTGATCATTAAGTGCATCACCCGTAATCATTAAGTTCAACATCATATGACCATGACTTCAATTTTACTGCTACTTTCTCCATTGACTTTGCTTGTTGGAAGTAGGCTGTGAAGCTTGCAAATGATTACGTGACTATGGGGATGCTGCAAAGGTCATAACTTCAAGGATTGGTTGTACAGCTACTTTTTGAGCACTTTTGTAAGTCTGAATGGTTGCTACACAGGGCAGTCATTAACCAAGGACTACCTGTATTAAGCTTCAATCAATAATCCAGATTCGCTTTGCTTTGCTTGGGACAAATCTAGGATCGGTTAAAATCAGTATCATTTAACCACGATTCATTCACATTTTATGCATATACATAGGCTTATAATGCATAAGGCTATCAAGTTTTTTAAAGTTGGTATTTGAATATACATATTGAAACTCTAAGAATCAAAACTAGTTTGGGGCAGGAGGTTAGGCAGCTTAAAGACTCAACTAGAAATTAAATATCTTAGGGACTTGACAGTTCCGTTGCATCACAAAAGATAATTAAATTTTAAAAAACCAGCTTTTACACAAAACATCAACAATATATGTATATACTTACAAACAGGTGTTTGTAAAAATGGGACTTGGGGACTACATGTGGATTTCCACCCAGGAGTTAAGAGGCATAGGAGAAATAAGTACCTTGCTCAGATGCTACTTCTTCTTTTGCCCATATAGACTGTGGGCTTGAAGAATTTCTGCCTCTTCTTGAATAGTAATTCTGTACATCAGCTGGTAAAGTCTTTCTTACAGCCCAACTTGATGCAGATGTCCACCCAGATCTATCAGCAGGTGTATCAAAAGTGAAATCTTGTTCTGCTTTACGTTTATATGGGTGATGTTCTGGAAATCTAGAAGTTTCATTGCCAGAACTATTTGCATTCCTTGAGTGGGCTTTCCTATTTTGCCAGTGACTTTCAGTCTGCTCTCCATATGTGAGAGCACCCCTGCCACGGCTGCCTCTGCCACGATTTGAATTCCAACCTGATCCATAATTTCCACTCTGTGAAGCCCCTGAATCATTGTGCCTATTTTCTTCCCATTGTTGATTTTTAAAATTCTCTCTTTCTCTATTCCTTGTTTCTGGAACTGAATTTATTCTTTCCATCACCCAGTCTGGATAATCCTTTCTGTACTGATCAGAAGAACTCTGCACATCTGCCTCTTTATTTACACTATCTCTTTCACTTTTCATACAGTCTGTTTGTTTCTGCTGTTCATTTCTTTTATATTTATCACTTCCTCTGGGGCTTCTCCAATTATCATTCGTCCATCTTTCCTTCCATCGAGGTGGTGAATAGCCATCCCTCTCATTTCTAGGGAATGAAGGTCCTTTACTTCTTGGCCTAGATCTGGACCTGGACCGAGATCTTGATCGTGACTGTGACCATCTCCTCCTACTTCTCCCTCTTTCATTATCTCTTCGAAATTCATTTTTATCATTAACTCTGTCACTACTGGGAGATCTACATTTGTGCCATGGAGGCGATTCCTTAGCTCGCGTCCAAGAGGAACTTATTCCATCTTTGATAGAATCCTTTTTTGGAGAGTTGGTTGGAGAATCCCTTCCTTCTCTTAAATGATCTTTTTTCGGAAAACTTAGCAGTGACTGTTTCTTTTTTTTCAGGTTTTCTGTTCTGGGAGAACTGGATGGAGATATTATAGGATCTCTTTTAGGAGATTTGGATAAAGATCTCTGACTTTCTTTGAAAATATCCCTTTTGGGAGATCGAGACGTTCTACCTTCCCCCACAATTTCCCTGTTGGGAGATGGGGATTGAGATCTTTTCCCTTCTCGCTTGGACGGGGACCAAGTGGTTGATGGAGAATGAAACCGTGATCTTCTGGTTCGTGTCTTTTTATCTGTGAAACTTTCTTTTGCTTCTTTCTTATCAGGATTTGAAAATGATACAGAATGTTTACTATCATTTTGTAAGAAATTTGCTTTCTGCTCTATATTGTCATTTGCTAATGGATGGTCAAGCTGAGAGGCATTCTGATCAATATTAAATAAGTTATATTCTATAGATACTATCTCACTGTCATCTTTGTTAAACTGTTTAATATCTGCAGCACACATTTTGGGTGATATATTAGTTTCAGTTTCTGGTTTATCATTTTCAAAAGATAGATTAAGTTTATTTTCTGAGGAAACATTTATTAATAAGTCAGTATTTTTTAGATATTCATTGCTTACATATATATTTGGTTCTTTTTCTTCAATTTCAACATCTTCCACACCTAAAGAATGTAACGGTATTTCATTTGAGATATTATCTAGTGGCTCCTTGACTATTTCTTCTGTGAATTGAGTTATGGGTTTCTCCAATATTCCATCTATTGCTGAAGATTCTGGTTTTCTTAATTCATTTGTATGACAAGACACTGGTTTATTTGCTATTACTTCCGATTCTAGTTTTTCCTGTAATTCATTTCTAGTTCCAGTCAATAATTTATCTGCTACTGCCATAGATTCTGTTCCTCCTAGCAATTCATGTCTAGAAACAGCTGAAATATCACCTATTATTAACATGCATTCTGTTTTCCCTAATTCTTTCTCTGGACTTTCTATTATTTGATGTGTTACTGCCAGAGATTCCAATTTTGCTGGCAATTCAATGGTGGGGATACTTAGTTCTGGAGACTGATGAGTAAATGTAATATTATCATCACTCAATTGTTCTCCAGAAATATTTAAATGCTGATCTTGCTCAGCATTTTTATAATATAACTTGTTTTCAGTTTCAGTATCAACTTTTTCTTCATATTTTTCAGTGTTTCCCTCTAGAGTGAGCAAATACTCATCACAAGAACCAGCAGTTTTTTCTAAGACAAGTGAAGGAGGATCTTGAACATATGAACCAGTCTTTAAGACATCTAATGTATTTTGCCCTTCACAGCAGTGTTTCTTAGGTTCCTTCTTATATGCTACATAAGAGTTTTCTAAACCATTAGAAGACTCAGTGTCAACATCATTTTTGTGAGTAAGGTCAAAGGTGCTATTTTCACTATCTGCTAAATTGCCTTTGTCTAATAGCAAGGTTATCTCTGTCTCATCAGGTTCATCAAAATCTATATCACTAGATATTTTTCCATAACGCCCAGAACTTCTTAGTTTCTTTTTAGCCAAAGGTTCCTGCTGTTTAACATTTCTTTTAGCTTTCCGTTTGGGAGTTAATTTCTCCAATTCTGTAAAAGAAACATTCACAAATGAGCTACCATCACCACTGGCCTCATATCCAGAGTTACTGGATTTTGGTGAGCTCTGAGACTGATATGAAGTTTCTGTTTTAATATTTCGGGCAGATCGTCTTCTGGGAGTAGTATCTGAAACCTTCCTTTTTGTTCCTCTTGTGCCAGTAGTACCGGAAGTCTGTTTTTTTTCTTCTCCTTCATGGACACATGTAACAACATGTCCTGATTTAGAAGATCCTAATATTTAAAATAAAAACTCTGTTGTGACAGGGTAAAAACAATTATTATTTTAGAAATACCAAAAAATTATTCAGAGAACAGATTCAATTATTTTATATTGCCATAAGTTGGTTATTTTTTAGAAAAGTTATGTTACAGTTTAATGTACAGTCAACAAATTCACAGTTTAGCTGATGCTAACTCCTATCCTTTGAGCGCCTCTCATGTGTAGCAATAGCAATAGCCAGCATACACTGCTCCATATTACTTTACAGCTCTCTTTGAGCGGTTCAGTCAGTATATTGCCCCCAACAATCTGGGTCCTGGATGGAAGGCTGAGTCAATCTTGAGTAGGTCAGGATCGAATTGCTGGCAGTCAGCAGAATTAGCCTGAAATACTGCATTCTAACTGCTGCACCACCACAGTATAAATCAATCACAAATGTAATTATATAGAAGGTCTGCACTCATGTAGTATAAAGCTATCTGAGCAGCTAATGCTAAGTACTTTGCCCATTTATGACAAAGTCTTGGACTATGTCAGGAGTATTCCTAATATCTGAGAACAGCAAAAACCCACAACTTGCTCCCAGGAATTACATGATTTTTCAAATACATTGTATTCGATTCACTCAAGAATCTATCCATTTCTCCTTTTATCCTTGTGGAAATTCTCATTCTAGTTATTTGTTATACTTATCTTTTCAACTTCAATTTCAAAAGCTGTTTCTTTCATACAGCCATTTATTCTCAAATTCCATGGAAAGAACCTCAAATATGTGAAAACACATTTATCTCTACCAATATTGTACTAAATGTATGGTATAGTTGCAAATGGTTTTTATTCTTAAAAAGTAGAATATTGTTATCCTCTACATTCAAAGCTGTACATTCTGTCCTATCTACTTAAGTTTTCATTCTAATAAAGACTTATCCAGTTTTTCATATTAAAATGTTCGCACACATGCAAAATCATTTAAACTATTTTTAAATACAAAATATACCATTACAACATACTGCCAAAACATTTTTATAATTCTGCAGCACAGCTATTAGGTGAAGGTGATTTTAATTTTTACAATAAAACTTTGCTTTATGTAAACTAAATAAAACTTACAAAAATAATTTACCAAAGTTTTCCAAAGGTGAAGTATTTATTGAAAAAACTGTTTCTAGAACAAGACAAGTTGCTATTTCTGCTTCAGAAGATATGGAAGAAATTCTGTAAAAAATGAATCCACAAAAAAACAAGCATTACATGAAGGGGGAAAAAATCTTTGAAGTTTTCCTATGTAGTCAAATTTTTTGCTGGTTTCAAATACTTTGGTATCTGTAAACAGTAAGATTTGGGAAACACTTTCCCCAAATTAAGAAACCCCTATATTTTATATTCTGATAAATTATGCATTCTTTAGCAATCACCATCTAATCTCCAAAATACCTCTTAACATTGAGTTTATGAAATGTCCTTAAAAACTAGCACTATGTAAATAGAATTCAATTCATGTAATTTCCTCTTGCTTCAGTTCTGAGTGATTTGCTATTTGCTATATGGTTATAAACCAAAAAGAAAACAAAACAGCACAGACCTCATTCAGAGGATGAAAAGAAAAATGAAAAGGAACAAAAACAGTGTGTACATATATGGAAGAAATGCATATATAATTCTTGCTTCTTTTGAAATTAAAAAAATGTTTGTTTCTTCTGAAATTAGTCCTAATTAATGTTAACCACAGCTGTGGTTTTTTTTTTTGGGGGGGGGGAAATGAATCAAACTTAATCAAAACCAAATTCCTAAAGACTCAGTTAAGAATGGGAGAAACCCAAATATTACAGATGGTATAGATCGCAGGTTGGCAACCTGTGGCTCTGGAGCCGCATGTGGCTCTTTGAGCCTTCCCCTGTGGCTCCCAGCTTCCTCTGCCATTTGCAGAGAGAGACAGAGAGAGGCAATTGCGCTTCCCTGCTTCTTTCTCTGTTTCTCTCTCTGTGTTTATGTTTGTTTTTGTTTGTGTGTGGGTGTGTAAAAGAGAGTGCACTCACAGCATTCTCCGAGGAGCTGAAAAGCTTATTGGGTGGAGCTCCTCCCTTTGCTGTGTTTCTGCAGGAAGCAGGAAGCAGGAAGAGCAGAAGAGAGCTAGCTAGCCCAGCTATGCTGACTCAGGAATTCTGGGAGTTGAAGTCCATGAGTCATAAAAGAGCTGAGGTTGCCTACCCCTGAGCTTGTTGGAGAACAGCTTGAAGCCAGCTTGCCAGGTGAGCAGCAGATAGGAGAGAGGGAGAGAGGAGGGGAGAGGGAGAGGAGAGAGAGAGAGAGAGAGAGAGAGAGAGAGAGAGAGAGAGAGAGAGAGAGAGAGAGAGAGAGAGAGAGGAAAGAGAGAGAGAAAGAAAGAGAGAGAAAGAAAGAGAGTGGGGGAAGAGGACTGGCAGACCAAGGGCAGATAGAGAGAGAGAGAGGGAGAGAGAGACACACACACAGAGAGAGACCCTTTTGACATCTAAAATGAAGATAACACTGCATATATCCTTTTTTACCTGTGTGTGTATGTATATATATATATGTGTGTTTTCTGAGGTTTTCGCGGGTGTTTGTATGTAGGTCTTTGGTTCTTCGGGTTTTCTCCCGCGTAGAATTTGAAGTGTCTTGGCAACGTTTCGATGAAATCTCATTCATCATCTTCAGGCTGGTGTGTATATATATATACACACACACACATACACACATACGAACATACATACACACACACCTATAATAAAGGTAAAAAAGGATATATGCAGTGTTATCTTCATTTTAGATATCAAAAGGGTTTTGCGGCTCCCGGTGTTTTGTTTTTGGTGGGAAACGGGTCCAAGTGGCTCTTTGAGTGTTTTAGGTTGCCTACCCCTGGTATAGATTTATTACTAACTCAAACATTTTTAATAAGAAGTTTCTAACCAGGTATAAATTTTACCTTGCCACTCTTGCTAATACAGAACAAGACAGTTCCAATTCTCTTCTCTTGTTTCTGATAACTGCGTCAATTTTGTTGATCTCTATACTGGAATAATTGGAAACATTTGAAAATAATTCAAATTATAATTCAAATAATTTAAAATAATTACAAGCACTTCATTTTAATACCACATATCAAAATTCAAGAGGACCTATAGTATTACTTTGTCAATAAACTCAAACAATGTTGAGAGCATTTTATCTACCAACCATATACAAAAGTAACACTAAGGTAGAGATTCTCAAACTTTCCTAGTTCACAATATTTTAAGTGCCTCAGTATTTTTTTCATGGCCCTCCTAGGAGTTCCCAAACTGTGTGCTAGGGCAGCAAATGAACCATTCTACTTATTAAATACTAAAATAGCATGCACTGCTGTTGGATGTTCACTGGGGGCCTGACTTTGCACAGTTTGGAAACCAGGGCACTAAGGTTCAGTGTACATAAGGGCATGTCATCCTTATGTCCATTGAATCTTTCAATTATTTAAAAAATAAAATATCAAAAATACAGATAGTTCTTGTTTAGGAACTGCATGTTCAGCAACTATTCAAAGGTGCTAAGTGAGAAAACTTATGGCTGGTTCTTGAAATTGCAGCCAGTTTGGGCTTTTGTTAACTGCCTCTAAATATGACAGTTCTGCAATCACATGATCACAATCTGCAATCTTCTTGCCAGCTTTCAACAATTAAACAATTAAAATCAATGGGGAAGCAAACAGGAATCATGTGCGTGATTTGCTTAACTAGAACTGATGCTGTAAGTTGGTGCTTTTTCACTTTATAACCATGTCTGTTAGTGATGGAGTTGCCAGTCTCAGTTACAGTTGTTAATTGAGGATTAACTGTATCATACACTTAAAAGTTTGCAGATGAACTTTATATAAAATTAAATTTTGTAACAAATTTGCAATTTTATCTTTTAAATAATATCTTCACTTTTTTTCAGATTCTCACTTCATTAAAAAAGGTTAGAATGTACAAGTTAAATATTCTGGCTTAGAATACTTATTTTCTAAGTTTAAAAGACAATGTTGGGCAATTCATGTAACTGTTTATTATAAGTTTAATGTCCTTCTTCTGACTCTTTTGGAAGAATCTGGCCAGGCACTAATGAAGAGAGAATATTTCATTTCTTCATAGGATTAAAAGGAATGTTATATTTTTTCCTCTCTAGTTACATATGCCCTTCCATCATTAGCTGTGTCCACTTTTCCTAATCATGCCCACTTTTGAGTGCATGCTGTGTAAGACTAAATACATCTTACAGCCCAAAATTGGCTATTACCCCTAATTGAGAATATGAAATGACTTCTTCCTTTTTATATCTTATAGCTTCTTACTGACTGGTTCTGTCTACTAAAATCCCATTATGGTTTCACAAGCCTATATTTACAAACAGTTCTCACTTAACAACCACATCTGGACTGGCAACTTCATTGCTAAACAATGTGGTTGTTAAGTGAAACATTATGTGATTGCACCTAATCACCCAGTGTCAGTTCTTCTGCAGCTATTAAGTGAATCATCTGTGGTCTTAAGCACGTCACATGACCACAACCTGTGACTTCCTACTGGTTTTTCCACTGACTTTGATTGATGGAAGTTAGCTTTGAAGGTTGCAAGTGGTGATCAGCCACCTGAAAATGCTGCAAACCTTCACCAGTTGCCAAGCACCCAAATCATGTACTCTAATATTAAAGTCCACATACCAAGTTTATTTTTCTAATCCAACAGAATGTTAGACAGCAAGAAGGATAATTATCTAAAGACTGAATAGAACAAATCTGATAGGGAGACAGGGAGAATTGTCTGGCAAAAGAAAAACTGAACCTGAAAATAGGCCAGGTCAGAAACTGTGTGTGTGGGGGGGGGGGGAAGGAGCAGAAACTGAACACATTTTCCCAATGGAATTGGGCAGTGATCTGGAATGTTTCTAACTAAATTCCCTTCCTACTTGTTCTCTGATCCAAAGAGGAGTTATTATTAAGGGTTGGAAAGAATTCCAGAAACCACAATTTTTTTTAATTACCTCTCTACGATAACATATGGCAGTTTGGGAGGAAAGCTAATAACACAATTTCTCCCAAAAAGTTAAAAAAAAAACCACTATACTAGTATTTACAATACTATAAAATTCTGGATAAAAAATAGATTTATACTGACCTTTCATTTTGATAATTAGGAGATACATCAGAGAAACTACTATTAGAAGAAAATTTATTATACCAGTTACTTTTGAAGAATCTGTTCAAGCAGGTCTGTCTTTTAGGCTATAAAATAAAGTTATTTATGTTGGACATCCACCATAGTTTTTTTCCTCAAAATCTAACATACATACACACAAATCTTTCCAACTTGAGATGAAAAAGTATTTTCTTTATATTGTACTCATGAAAGTTTATTTGTTTATAAATTGCTCTAATTGAACCAATCTGAGTGGCACACAATTCCCCAAATCTTCACCTTTGTTTAAAAACAAGCACAGATAAATAATCAACAATCGAACTAAAAATCATAAATCCAAATTCACCATAGATAAAAACCAGAAACTGAACTATCAAAACCAAAATAACAACTCATCATGCAGAGGAAGAGTTGCAATAACCTCTTGTCAAGGGTTAATAGAATAACCAAAAACCAGGAAGGAGGAGGCCATTCAAACATCAAAGGAAAGGAACAGTAAGTACTTCTGTATCCCCTTATGGGTGGCAATTCAAGTAACATGAAGAGAAATTGTCCTATAAGATCATGTTGGGCAATCAGATATTCAGAAAATGCTGCAGGTCCTGACTTCAAAAAGTATTAAAAAACACAACTAAATCTTGCTCATCAGCTTCATGCAGATGTTAAATAGGAGTAAAACCATCCAGACACTATTGTTCTCCATATATAGACAACTCCCAACATACTCTACCTGCATGAGAGAGCACACATTTTGCACATAAAAAGTATGCACCCTATCATACATTTGGTGCAAGTGCTACTTGGAAATTCAAGGAGCTGAAACATACTTTATAATTTATCACACCACACTGATGATGAATAGTGATCACAGATATAGGTATTTTTAAATGTACTAAATGTACTAAAACCCATGATAGTTTGAATTCTTCAGTTGCTTTAAATCTTGGTTACATGTATACACATCTCATTTCATGAATGTTAGTTTAATCTTCTCTTAACGCTCTGAATATTTCAGAATTTGAATTATATTTCTGAAATATTATTTATCTTCTTGTCACTAAGCATCTGCATAGATCTAACTTTTTTAATTATTAATTTTATAGATTATTAACATTATCAGGAAGGCGGTGTTGTCTTACCTGAACGCCTTTTCTCAGCACGGAGATGGAGAATCCACCAATGGGTTTAGACTGTATTCCTGCCCAATCAGATCAAGTCAGCCAAAGTTGCCACGCCCATCCTGGACCATAGCGATCCCAGTCTTGACGCGAGCGTAGCCATTGACTGACAGCAAGACATTGTGGCTCACACAATTAACTAACCCTAGGCCTAATGACCTACAAGGGCGGGAGTGGATTCTCCATCTCCGTGCTGAGAAAAGGCGTTCAGGTAAGACAACGCCCCTTCTCCAGCACTGGAGATGGAGAATCCACCAATGGGACATACCAAAGCCTACTGTCTCTGAGGATGGGTAGTAGACTGATCCGGTGTGGCACTTTGATGTAAAACCTGTTGTAGAACTCTCCTACCGAATGAAACCTCAGCCGAGGCAAATCTGTTGATCTTGTAATGTTGTATGAAAGGAGATGGTGAAGTCCGTGTAGCTGCCCTGCAGACTTCCTCAATGGACACCTGGGTGGCCCATGCCGCCGAAGTAGCTGCACTCCGTGTGGAGTGGGCTGTAACGCAACGTGGAACCAGCAATGACTCAGCTTGATAAGCCCCGGCGATGCATGCTCTGATCCACCTGCCAATTGTGGAAGAGGAAACCTTCCGACCCATGGAGGAGGAATGGAAGGACACAAAGAGGGCTTCTGATTTGCGGAACTCCGCTGTCCTTGAAAGATAGTACTGAAGAGCCCTGCGGACATCCAGACTGTGCCATTGCCGTTCCAGAGCATGTGATGGATTGGGGCAAAAATCCGGCAGCACTATCTCCTGTGATCTATGGAACAGAGAGCTGACTTTCGGAATGAAAGTGGGGTCGAGACGAAGGACCACTCGATCCTGGTGGAAGACGCACAGATCGTCCCGTGTAGAAAGTGCTGCCAACTCTGAGATATGTCGTGCCAACGTGATTGCCACCAGGAATGCCACCTTGTGAGACAGGTAGCGAACATCGCACATCCTCAGGGGCTCAAAGGGGGACTTAGTAAGAGCCTGAAGTACCCAAGATAAGTCCCATGAGGGGTACCTGTGCACCGTAGGGGGCCTGATGTTAGAAGCTCCCTTAAGGAATGAGCGAATTAAAGAGTGATGTCCCAAGGACCCCACGGGATCACAGGTGAGGACTGTGGACAGAGCAGCTATGTGTCTGCGCAATGTGTTTGGGGCCAAGCCCCTTTCCAGGCCTTCTAACAGATAGTCCAGTATATGGGGAACCGTGATTTCTGAGAGTCAGGTGTCGACCGGAACACCATGATTGAAAATTCTTCCACGTGGCCTCGTAAATAGAGTTTGTGGAAGGACGACGGGAGGCCTGGATCACTTTGATGACCCCTGGTGAGCATAGCTCCTGTGACAAGCTAGAGCACTCAAGTGCCAGACGGCTAACTGGAGCCATTGGGGATCCAGATGGAGAATAACCTCTTGGCTGAGAGAGACCTGTTCCAGAGGAATCCGCCAAGGGTCTGCTAGAGCGAGGCTCATCAGATCAGCAAACCAATGCCTCCTTGGCCAATAAGTGTTGTGAGTGTCTCTGGCCAGGCTAGATACTTGTCCGATGATGATTATGACTCAGCACCGGCAGGCCCTTCTGGGTGTTTTCTCCTCCCGGCAGCTGAGCCAGATACCACGGAGATTGGTATGCATGCTGAGTCAGAGGACGATGACTCAGATGTGGGCCAGGAAACTAATTGGCTCAATCCACGATACCGACGGGCTGATAGGCGTAGGGGTCAGTTGGGTGGACGACGAACGTGACCTGGGAGGCTATATTAACAGGGAAACGGAAGCCTCTGTTTTAGTCACGAGCAACGTTGTGCTCAAGAAGAGACCTGAGAGATTTCACAGTGAGTTTATAACTGGTGTTCTTAGTGTGCTTGTGTAAACTGTTAAAGAAAGCCGTGTGTTTTGAACTGCCTTCGTGTGCACTCTTAATGACCTCGTTAAGGGGATTCTTGGCAGCTGAGAGGGGCTAGACAGAACAATAAGGAGCCACCAGGATTACCTCCGCTCGCTCCCGAAGAAGCTTGCTGGAATAAGAGGTAGAGGGGGAAAGCCATAGAGTAGACCTTGTGGCCATGGGCCCCGAAGAGCATCCGTCTCTTCCGCCCCTGGAGACAGAAACTGGGAGAAGAACCGAGGCAGCTGAGCGTTGTTCGGGGACGCAAAGAGGACCACAAGTGGAAGGCCGAAACGGTGACAGATTTCTCTGAAAACCCTCGGGTGCAGACGCCACTCTGAGTGATCCACCGTTGTTCTGCTAAGGATGTCGACCTGGGTGTTCGTCTCCCCTGAAATATGGTCGGCCTTGATGGAGGCCAGATTGTGTTCTGCCCAAGATCCCAGTAAGAGCGACTTGGTCAGTAAGGCCTGAGATTTGGTGCCCCCTTGTCGGTTTACATGAGCCTTGGCTGCCACATTGTCCGTGAGGACCAGTACGTGATGCCCTTTTATCAGGCTGTGAAAATGATGAAGGGCTAGATGTATGGCCCGTAACTCGAGCCAATTTATGTTGTGACGAAGGTCTGAGTGAGACCAATGGCCCTGCGCCCACTGCGAATGAAGGTGCGCTCCCCAGCCGAATAGGCTGGTGTCGGTTGTTAATACTATTCGGTCTGGTTCCCTGAAACATGTCTCTTGAGCATGGCGCACGATAGCCACCACGTGAGGGAACGCACTATCTGTTGTGGGAGTCTTACCCTTCGTTGAGAGGCACTGAGGTTCTGTCTCTGGAAGGGGAGCATGAACCACTGTAGTTCCCTGGAGTGGAGCCTGGACCAGGGAATGATCGCTATGGCCGAGATCATCCTGCCTAACAGTTGGGAGAGGCTGACCAGTGTACCTGTCTGGCTCCTGCATAATTTGAGTACTGACTGTCTTATGCTGCTTCGGCGTTCCTGGGATAAGTACACCCGACATTCAACCGTGTCTATGATGGCCCCGAGGTGCAGCAGTCTGGTTGTGTGGACCATGTGACTTTTGGGAAAATTTATGGAGAACCCATGGTCCTGAAGCAGCTTTACCACCAGTTCAAGGTCCGTCAAGGTGGACTGGATGGACGGTGACTGGATTAATATGCCATCCAGGTAACATTGGACTCTTATGGGAATCATTCGCAAGTGAGCTGCCAAGACCGCCAGGATCTTGGTAAATACCCTGGGAGCCGATGAGAGGCCGAATGGGAGCACCCTTGTATGCGAACCTTAGAAAACGGCAGTGGGCAAGAGAGATGGGGATATGAAGATACGCTTCCGTGAGGTCGACAGACGTCAGGAAGTCCCCTTTTCTTACGCTTCCCAAGATGGAGCGGAGCGTTTGCATTTTGAATTTGCGGTATGTCAGATGAAAATTTAGGCCTTTGAGATCTAAAATTGCTCTCCATCCTCCTGACGCTTTTGGGACCACAAAGAGGATAGAATAAAAATCCCGACCTTTCTGGTCCGCTGGCACCAGTTCTATGGCCGTATGTTCAACAGATGTTGAACGGCCTCGTTCTTTAGATTGTTTTTTGTTCGGCTTCGCAGGTAGGGGCAAGATAGAAATTGACTTGGAGGGGGGGGACATGAACTCTAGGAACAGACCGTGGCGTATGGTATTTAGTACCCATGCGTCTGTGGTGATGGCCTCCCACTGGTGGGCAAAGAGGGAGAGTCTGACCCCCTATGGGAGGAGTCGCCGGAGCATCACTTGGATCGGCGGAATGGTCGGCTGTTCCCGCGAAAGGGCCGCTTGCCCTGAAATTGCTGTCTAGGTCTGGCTGTCTGGCTGTCTCTCCTGTCTGTCCTGTCTGTCCGGGAAGGAACTCATAGGTTGTGAGTAACTATACCTAGCCCCTGCACGAAAAGGCTACCTCCGTTGGTAATAATTGGACCGCTTGTTTGCCTTCTTAATGAGGTGATTAAGGACCTTGCGCTTATCCTTGTTCTCAGTTAAATAAGGATTTAACGCATCCCCAAACAGTTTCCCTCCCTGATATGGAGCAGCCGAGAGATGCCACTTAGACTTGGCATCTGCTTGCCAGTGCTTCAACCACAGCATATGGCGACCAGTTATGTTAGACGCCATAGCCCTGGAGGAAAACCTGGCAGCTTGGAGGGTGGCATCTGATGCGTACTCCGTGGCTGCCACCATTTTGCTAAGATCCTGATGTGTACGGATATCCTCCAATGGGATACGGGCTTGGAGTTGCCTGAGCCAGCAGAGGGCAGATCTGTTGAAGAAAGATGTGGAGGTGGCTGCCCTGATGGCCCATGCAGTCACTTGATGCGTTCTGCGATAGGTAAGTTCGCACTTACGGTCCTCTGCTTTGAGAGCCTCAGCGACATCTCCGGGAATGGCGGTGGGAGATACTAGGGGCCCGAATGGCTCGTCCACCGCTGGCACTTCCAGTGCCTCCTCTAAATCCTTGGCTACATTGTACAACTTATCTGGAAGGGGAAGGGAGGCGGGAGATGTCCATTGTTTCCGTATTGCGCTCAGGAACATGGGGGGGGGCAAGGGATGCGATGTTGAACAGCTACCGGTTCGGTGAAATTTGGGTCCACCTCTGATTCCGTGGAAACGGTGGTAGTAGAGGAGGAAGGGTCAGGCCCTAGGTGGGCTGTGGATGTAGCCTTGCGGAGCAAGGTGACGAAGAAGGAAGAGTTAAAGAGACCGCTGAATGAAGGAGCTTCTGGGGGAAGCTCCTCCTCCTCAGACATTGGGATCCCCTGCTCAATGTCGTGTTCACGGAGGGATGAACCCTCAGAACAGTTGGACCCAGATGGGGAAGACGGGGCATAATAAGATTCAGGCACCGACTGTTGAGCGGGGGGAGGGGCAACTGCTGAAGTAGAAGCGTGCGCCCTGGCATTGAGAGCGCGGTCAACTGCTTGCACTATTAACAAGGCAAGACGGTCCTCCGTAGGGAGGAGAACAGGCTCGCTTGATCGGAGACCGACCGCAGTAGGGGTGAAGGTCGCCTCGGGGGTCCCATGATGGACCCTCAAGGCCGTGGATTGAGAAGCCGGGAGGATTGCGCCAGTTCCACTCTGCGCGGGGGAATGAGTAGACTCTCCCGTTGACCATATTGCCAGGGGGGAGGTTGGGGGACCTAAGGGTAGGTCCAAATCCCTCAGTTTGGGAGGTTTCTATCCTAGCCCTTTTTTGTGCTTTGCAGAATTCTTTTTCCAGAGCTTGGTGTCTCCGGCTGGCCTGCTTTTCAGACCTCTTAGAGCAGCGGTTCTCAACCTGTGGGTCGCGACCCCATTTGGGGTCGAACGACCATTTCATGGGGTCGCCAAACAACGCAGTCCGCCATTTTTTCCCCCTTTTCCTTAGCTGTGCTACGCCATTTTTCCCCTTTTCCTTAGCTGTGCTACTCCCTCTTATTCTATTGGCTTTTGAAAGCCAATAGAATAGACTCTCTTGAATAGAGTCTAATTCTATTGGCTTTCAAAAGCCAGTAGGAATTGTCCAGGCTCTCTCTGCCCTGCTGAGCCCGCCAAAGGTCCCAGTCTGCAAACGGTGCTGCAAGTTGTCTGTAGCGAAGGCAAGCGGTCCGGAACTTTCCACCCCTCCCTGCTGAGCAACTACTAAAAATGTAAGTAAAAGAGGGCCAGGGGTGGGAGACGGAAGGTCGGTGGGCGCAGGGAGGGCAGCTAGCGCACGTGGGGCCTGGCAGGTGTCTTACCTCCCTTGGGCTGGGCCAGCTGGTGGCCCAGCCGGTGGTCGCCCTGCGCTGTCGCTGCTGCTTGCCGCGGCCACCCAGGAGCGCCTGGGCCTGCCTGCCGCCACCCCGAATGGACGGCAGCGAAGGTAAGGCTAACGGGGCAGCGGCGGGCACAGGGAGAGTTTTTGGCGCGCATGGGGCCCGACGGGTGGCTTACCTCCCTTGGGCTGGGCCAGCTGGTGGCCCAGCCCGTGGTCGCCCTGCGCCGTCGCTGCCGCGGCCGCCCAGGAGCACCTGAGCCTGCCTGCCGCCACCCCGAATGGACGGCAGCGAAGGTAAGGCTAACGGGGCAGCGGCGGGCACAGGGAGAGTTTTTGGCGCGCATGGGGACCGACGGGTGGCTTACCTCCCTTGGGCTGGGCCAGCTGGTGGCCCAGCCCGTGGTCGCCCTGCGCCGTCGCTGCCGCGGCCGCCCAGGAGCACCTGAGCCTGCCTGCCGCCGCCCCAAACGGGCGGCAGCCTACGCCTCGGCCGGCGCAGGGGGCAGCAAAAAAGATTGAGAACCGCTGTCTTAGAGGCTTTGGTAGTTTTGTCCTTGCATTTGGTCGTAGTTTTATCTGCGCTCACCAGACTAGGTGAAATAGGATTCATTGGAGCCGATGAAGGTGGTAGGTTGCCCTTTGTAATAGACATAGACTCCTCCATTCTCTGATACTGCAGGGACACGATAGGGGGGCCCTGAGATGCAGAGAGAATTAAACACTGCATAAGAACAGACACACTAGTGGGTATGCCTGGAGCCCAGGTAAGGCTGCAGCGTGGATAAGAACAGACGCACGATGGGGTACCCCTGGAACTCAGCTATAGTTAACGCACGGATAAGGACAGACGCACGGCAGGGAGCGCCTGGAATCCGGCTAGGGCTGTTGTGGATGAGAACAGACGCACGATGGGGTATGCCTGGAATCCAGATAAAAGTTGGTGATTTAATAATCACAAATCACAGTGAGTCTGGTATGAGCAAGCTACGGCTGAGACACCAAGTCTGGAGAAACAATTGCATAGAATGACTCAAAAAAGGGAGTGACCAGTGTTGTTATGTGAAGCTAAGCAAATGGTCCACCAGTTCTCAAGTGAAATGGAACACAGGAACTCCACTAATACCTCAAACTGTGTGCTGGGATACTGTGGTACACCTGGAGTCCTCAGGCCTCAAGATAATGAGGGCCTATTGTCAATCAAGATGGCGACCGTGTGCGAAAACTGGTTGCCTGCCTGGAATTGTGGAACCGGGAATTCACTATTCCCCGGCTGCTGTGATTCCACCAGCTCCCAAATAGTTCTCTTCCCCAGTAGCGGGGAAAATGTCTTTGAGGAGGAGGAAGGAGCCCCTTCCTCCAATTTCTTTATGTAACGCTGCGTAGCTTTCCCGGCGTCAGGACCGCGTGATCCAAGATGGCGGCCGCTTGAACAGAACTGGCTCCGAGACTCCGGAAAAACCAGGCAGACGCAGTCCAAGTGATTTCCCTATCACTGGGGGATCCCCGCACCCCCAACTAGTACCGTTACTGAAATCCAAAATTCCTTCGTCTCTCAGTCCGCCGCCAAACAGCTGATCGGCATTTGCTGTTTGGCGTGCGGAACGCCTGTGCCTGAAAGGGGCGATTGCAGCTTCCACCGGAAAGCGAGCAACGGGAACGCAAGGAGCTTAAATGGGGAGCGGAGCTGCAGCCGCAGCTCCGAGATCGATAGGAACGTGAAGATCTGAACAAAACCAACTTGATTAAGGAGGACCTCCCCCCCTTCTGAACTCTCCATGTGGCAACGGAGCTACAGTTGTAAGCTCCGGCCACAGTTAAACTGATTTGGAAGCGGTTGGGGACTAACAGCCGTTAGCCTACCGCGAGGAAAACAACAATCTGGGGCTTTGGGGAGGTCTGTGAGTCAGGGGGGAGAAGAGAGAAGGCAAAGAAAGGAAAAGAGGAAGGGGCCCCTTCCTTTAATCCGCAGTTATTTCCCTCCCCAACT
This sequence comes from Bothrops alternatus, assembly GCA_034064705.1. NCBI lineage: Eukaryota > Metazoa > Chordata > Lepidosauria > Squamata > Viperidae > Bothrops > Bothrops alternatus. Next base: position 2,198,145 of record JARGCV010000006.1, on the reverse strand, counting down.
GGAAACTTTGAATAGATAAATTTAGAATGTTCCTGAATGGCAGTCAAATTATTAATAGAAGCAAAATTCTGTGCTGAATACAGCACTGCTCAACTATTGGAAACTGGAAAATCCACCAATGGAGACTGTACCTGCCTAAGAGCCAAACTTGCACGTCTGTCCTGGGCGAGATCAAGTCAAGACTGGGATCTCTATGGTCCAGGACGGGCGTGGCAACTTTGGCTGACTTGATCTGATTGGTCAGGAGTACAGTCTAAACCCATTGGTGGATTCTCCATCTCCAGTGCTGGAAAAGATGCTGTGGCCTATACAATAACTACACGCAAGCTACAGATAAGATCTGGATTTAACTATCCCTCTTTCACTAACCAAAAAGCCCTCTCAAGGTAAAATGGCATGGACCTTGCTTAATGGCTTGGACTGTGAGTTCAAGATGCTGCTTTAACTTGATTTTTGTAGATTTCATTTCTTTCTTCATCACTGTCAAACTGTATGTCAGAATTATCCTGATCTTCTGTAATATATGTTCATCTAGATCTCAAGTTACCAAAGAAAAAGATTTCACTGAACTTATGGGGCTTATTTCTGACCATGGATAAAACTGCAATATTATCAAATAATAGTTTTTTAATGACAGAATGATTGCTGTTTGGCGCGCGGAACGCCTGTGTCTGAAAGGGGCGATTGCAGCTTCCAACAACATTGGTTGTTGAACTGCCAATTATTAAGTTAATGATTAGACATTATCAGCACCAGAAGTACTACAGCACTCAAACCTTCCAAAACAACTAACTTTAGGCCTCAGATTAAGAAAACAGAATCAATAGAGAGAAGAGTGTCTCAATGACATCTAGGCTCTGGGCCACAGAAAGTTTTGTTAATTGATAACAAGTATCTTGAAGTGCAGTCAGAAACATGTTGGTGTCAGTGCAGTTCCTGCAGCAATGGGATTATCTAGAAGTATTTTCAGTAAGTATATGGACTATGCTCTTTGCAGCATTTGAAGCTTCTGAGTAGCCTCCACTCAGTGGTCTCCATGGGCTTGCTGATATCAAGCAAATTACCCAAATCCATAAGGAAGATATGAAGGACATGTGTGATCACTTTTAGTATTTCCTGTTCCACGTAATAGCATAACTGGTGCACCAACCAAACCTGGCCAAAGGTCCTGCTGGCCATTGTTGTCTAGCAGGTAATGTGAGCCAAGGATGATCCCTAGATTGAAGGTCATCTCTCCATGGGGCAACACCAGCCCACTGAGTGCCAAAGATGAAATAATCCCTGAATGAATAAGATTCTAAATGTAAAGCCACTCTGTTTTGCTTAGACTGATATTGATCAGGGATTCCACTATATCCTCCATTTATTCTAAGATAGAGATGTCTGAGTATCATCTGCATACTGATAAAACATTAGGGAGATAGCGTATGGTTTAAATGTCATAGTTAAAAATCTATTTTTTCTTTTTTTAAATAAACCATTCAATAATCTAAATCAGGGGTAGTCAACCTTTGTATCTTTATAAAACAACTTACTGTAATTAAATCTATCTTTTTATTTATACTTTGCATACATAGAAGCAGGAAGTCTGATGAAATTACATTTAATTAATTAAATTATTAATGAGATCCCTGATGCTGATGTTGCAAAACTAAATATTGGATATCTGGCTCAATTTTTGTAAGGAACAAACGAAGGTCTCCTCTTTCGGAAATATTCAGACGGTTTCTCTCTTTGGTCATAATATGATTAACAGCACTAAAGCCTGTTTCCACAAGATATGAGGTAGGGAAAGGTTTCAATAAACTGAATATCATTTTCCACATATTTGGATATAAGATAGGCATTTTTTTACTTTGCCATAGGTTTTCATATCCACCACAATCGAATGTATGTTTACTTTCTTCATCATATCTAATTTCTAACAGTTCTTCTTGGCAAGCTGTATCAGCCTCTTCAATATTTGCGGTAAAAGGATTTTTCATCCAGTCATACACCTTCAATTTCAAAATATCTTCAAATCGTTTTTCCATGTTCAATTTAAGTTTGTTGAGGTGGCTACTGAATCTGTCAATATCCTCTGGAGTTACATCATCTTTTATAGATGATAATTCAGGAAACTGATGAAATTGTCTCTTCAATAGATTATAACGAAATAGTTCAAGTTTGTCAATAAATAATGACACAATACTTTGGCAACCTATAAGAGTTTTATTAGCTCCTTGAAGTTGCAAATTGACATCATGAAATCTCTTGAAAATATCTGCCAAATAAAAGGCATCATTCTTTACTGTTTTTAACTTGACACAGATTGGTCTCATTATTACTTTCAAAAAATTGTATGACACTATCATATAATGCTACAAAACGAGCCGAAGATGTACCCTTTGACAGCCACTGAACTTCTGTGCGCAAAAGTAACATAATACAATCTTCATTATTGTCCTGGCAAAGCTGTCGAAACATTCTATTATTTTTTGCATTGGATTTGATCTTGTTTATGGCTCGAATTATTACAGTTAATGACGAATGGAGACTTGTACTTAGATGTTTTCCTACAAGATGTTGTCTGTGCACCACACAACGAATACATAAAACTTTTGGCACTTCTTCCTTCAAATAAGCAACAAATCCACAATAGCAACCTACCATTGATGGTGCTCCATCAGTAGCGGATGCAACAATATTATTCAAAGGAATATTATTTTTTGTAAAGTATGATTTCACAGTATTAAATATAGATAATCCTCTTGTATCTGTAATGAGATTTATTGTGAATAGCATTTCTTCTCGTAATGTATTGTTTTCATCAAAATAACGTACATATGCCATCAATAAAGCATTATTATCTGCAGTGGTAGACTCATCCAATTGCATGGAAAATGAAGAGTTTTGGAAAATACTTATCAGTTTTTTTTCAACATTAACTGCCATTTCATCAATTCGTCGCTTTACTGTGCTATCGCTTAGGGGCAACGTTTTTAAATTTTCAGGTATATTCCGATGCATTACTGTTGAAATAAATTCTTTTATAGAGGATATTATTACAGTTTCTCCAATATTATAGCTTTTACCACTTTGTGCAATTAATTGTGAAATGCATAAGTGGAAATTAATCCATCTTCATTCGCTGCATGTTGTTTCTTAAATGATGCAACGATTGTTGAACGATTTTGAAATTTTTTATATATTTCCTGAAAATATTCAATGGGCTTGTCCTTATCATTTGGATGCTTTGTAGAAAGATGTTCTCCCAATCGACTTGGCTTTATTGCCTCATTGGATAATGTTTTATGACACATTATTGGATGTTGTTTATTTACAACAGATTCTATGAAACCTATCTTCAGATACTCTGGCAAATAGCCATGAGCGTATTTCTTTTTTTGAGACATGGACTCACAATATTTTTTTTGAAGCTGTAGGCACGTGCTCACTCTCACAAATCTAACTGGGCAAGCAGGAATGAATAGAAGGCCTTTATGGCCTCTACCTTGGTCATGAGGGAATGCCCAGTGGAGTCTGGTTTGCCCCCAATCTGTGCCTGTCACAGCAGGATGAAGAGAGAGCCTCGTTCTTGTCAGAGATGCCTGAAACCTCTATGACTGAGGGCTCTGTGCGGCTCTCAAAATGGTGGCTGCGCCAAAATTAGTGGCCACTTGTATTTCGGCTGGGCCTTCCCTGCCTTGAGAGGCCCTGAGGGGAAGCTTGTTGTTCATTGTGTCTTTAATTTCCACCCTCCAGAGCTGAAAACGAGGCACTTGCGGTTTTATCTCGTTGCGCAGCCTCTGCTGCGATCCGGATCTTTGAGGAAGTCGACGGGAGCCTTGCGACGACGGCGCACTTTGGCGAGGCTGTCCGGCTTCCGAGAGCATCCCGCGCCTGCTGGAAAGCTCTGTGAGCCAATCGGAGGGCTCGATGGATCCGAAAATTTAAACGGCTCAGATTGAACCCCTACCGCCCACCATGAAAGCTGGAACGCCCACTAATGGGCGGTAGGGACCAGGTTGACTACCACTGATCTAAATCATGACAAATCAGTTAGCATATAGGCACTTTGCATTATTTAAATAACAATTTACAAACAGTTTTATGCAGGTATGCTCTGGTTTTAGTGAGACTTCAGTGAGACTTTATTGTAATGTGTGTTATTTCAAATAGCAGTTTAAGAAATTGAAAATGTTTAACATATTTAATTTTAGTATGCTTAAAAATGACATGACTTTATAAAAACAAAACAAATGTAATATACCTTTAGAGTTTAAAACAAATTATAGATGTATTTATTTCAATTGCCCAATTCTACTTATATTGTATCTTTTAATTAGGTCTAATTAATATTATCAAATAGCACATTTTTCAAAGTTAAGATTTCTAAACTCTTTCAAAAGTAGCATAAGTTAACTTCACAGTGATTAGTTTAAATGTCAACAAAACTAATCATGCAATTGCTCAAACATATGAAGGAGAAGAAAAACCTATCTATGATCATATTAAAAGTGAAGGATTTTAAAATGAAATAATTTGAAATCTTCATTATTTTAAATATATAATATGAACAAACCTTATTTTTCTTTACTGAATTTGTAACTTCTTCCTTGTTTGAAGGATCTTTATAATTAAAACAAAAAAGAAAATATTCAACTTTTAAGCCCTAAGGAAAATATAATCAATCCTAATAAATTTTAAAGAAATTCTGTTGCAAGTATTTAACTACTGAAAGAACTTAAAATTCAGGAAAAAAAACCTTATTCCAAGTCTCTTTGAAAGTTATTCAGAATGACACATAAAATATGTATTTCTTTCTTAACGGCTTTGTTAACTCAACAAGCAAGCTGCAATTCAGCAACGCAGCAATTGCAAGGAAAGGTTTCTGCAAAGAAAACTTTCATATCCTCATCACACAGCATTAAATGCCATAGCATTTAAAACCATAAGAATTATGCTGGATACCATATAAAACTAACCTAATCCAACAACTTGTTCCCACATTACCAAGGCAGATATCTATAGCAAGTCCATATGTACAACTTCACATCCAAGTTCCTCAGCAACTGATATTAAGAGGATATTTTTTCAATACTAGAAATGTTACCACTGTGAATGCTAGCTATAGAGAGAGAGATATTTGGCATACATTGTTTAAATTTCTTTTAAAATCAACAATGTTGGAGTAATTACATGAACTATGGAATCTGAAGAAGAGCCATTTGTTTTATAACCTCCAATAATTAAAGTTAACTGAATGAAACCAGATGTCAAATTATGAAAGAAAAACTTTCCCCAAATATCAAATTATGAAAACTTTTCTCTATCCACATCTTACACTTTATTCATAATCATACAACATCTGTACAATAATTTTATTTTTATACACACACGCACACACACACACACTATCCTCTATGCTTTGATCTTTTTTAATGCTATAAGGCATAGCTGAACTATAAAAGTTCAGATTAATTTTAATAGAATTAAACCACAAATTAAATGATGTTATGGTACATATTTGACCATTCATTTAAAATTTATCATTAGATAAATATCTGATCCACCTCCCATCTGACCCACTGGATTGAAACAAAAGATTTCCTGTTTCTTGAATTTTAATGCAGGAAACAGGTTACAATGCATATTGATAGTATTTTAAAAACCAAATAGGCTTTTTGAATCACATCTGATCTGTTAACTGAAGCACAAACACATGCATACATGCAAAAACAACATTAAAACACTTAAATATGAATATGAGCAGACTTGTGTGAACAAAGGCTTTTGATTTTGCAAAGGATTTTATGCTTTGTGGAAATTTGCTTAAGATATGTACTAAACATGAAAGATTAAGCTATAACACAGTCAATTAACATTTCTGTTAACTTTTTGCTTCAATAGGCTAATATAGGAAGACTTTTAAAACTATTTAAGACAGTGAATTTGACAAAAGAAAACCCAAATATATTCAAAGCATTCCTCAGAATAGTTTAATTGTGCAAGATAGTTAATTTATTAGAATAACAAATATATCCGAAGAATAAATGACAAAGAACAAATGTCCAAATAAGGCTAAGAAGTTGACCAAATGACTCACTTACTGTAGTTTGGGTTCCAGCTTTTATAGAGTATTGGTAAAAAATGTATGCCAGCATTTTCCTGTTTTCTGGAAAAAAAAGTATCAAAGATTACTTATAATTAAAGTTAATTTTATGTTTTTTAATAATGTATCTGAGTGCCTTTAAAAAAATCTGAAGATATTTTAGCAAAACTATAATCCAGAATAATCTAATAAAAAAAGAACAATCAATGACCCACTCTATTAAAAAACAAGCAAATAAAACTAAATTTGTTCTTCTAGGCAACATGAAGGCTGATAGTACATATAATTAGGAATATAGATATTCGTCAATTAGCATCTGTTCAAAATTACGACCCCCCCCAAAAAGTCCTTATGATCTTGTCCCAAAGTTACATATGTTGCAACACCATAGCGGTCATTCACCCTTATAACCAACCACAGAGACCCTGCAACATGCCCCCTGCCTATTTCCTCCCCATCCTGCCCTGTTGGGTCTCCACAGGCACCAGACCTGCTTTGCTATTCTCTGGATTCAACTTGCTCCTCCCCACCCCATTTTGCATTACTTGCTTACTTTTCAAAGATCTCCAGAGTGCCAGAAGAGGCTGATCCATGTGGTAGAAAAGCCGAAGTAATTTCTTCAGATGCTGATGAAGCTGTACGAATGTGAGATATAAAGAAAACAGCTTTGCCAGCATCTGAATAAAAGACTTTGGCATTTCTGCCATGAAGCCAGTGTCCCTTCAGATCCTGTTTGCTGCTGGCTGGCTGGTTTGAACGAGCTGCTTCAGGGATTGGGGTGTGAAGGCAGTGGCAGCAGCCAATCAACGTGGAGCTTGTTTCCTTTGTCTCATTGGGCTAAACTGCAAACTCCATGTTAATTGGGTGCTTCATATGCAAAAACATATTAAAATTGAAATATTTCAAATGTGAAAATAATGTTTTTATATTGTAAAGATAGTTTACATGCGGTACTGCTAACCTTTTGCAAGTTTTCATAGTTATAGGGCAATTCTTGCCCTTATTGCAACTGATGATGTCATCTTTTTTGCATATTTGTTGTTTTATTTCAACCTGCAAAGAAATTAATATTAAAGTTAGTACAATAGTTTTCCAATAATTTGTTCTAATATTTATTCTTTAGAAATAAATTAATGAACCTACTTCACTTGTTTAAACATTATTTACAAATACTACTATATATTTTTAAATGAACTTTGAGTCAAGGTAAGAATATATTGTCAATCTCAGAAAAAGAGTAAAGCAAAATTTCTGACATACTGAGTTTCAAAGCAGAAGAGGAAAAAACAGGTGAGGTTTCATGTGAATTAAAACTATAGCTGCTACAACTGCTTTTGTTACTGAAAACGAACATTATAAAAACTAATTTTATGAAATAATCTCCATAAATCTTGGGAACGTACCTTTACAGAATCTTCTGAAGTATTTAGTTTATATACAGCCTTGAACTGTTTGCGGTCCACTGGGCACGAAGTCCTTATCTAAAAGATTTAGTGTTCAAAATTTTAATCTGAATTTTTTAAAAATTATAAGTACATGTTTTTATTATAATCCATGAGGGATATAAAACATAAACCTGCATCATATTACCCTGGCATCCACTTAGAGTTTTAAGTATTATCATTTATTTATTTATTTTTCACATTTCATTTTTACATTTTAATTTTTATATACTGTTTTTATATTTTGAAGTTTAATAGTACACCACCCAGAGTCTCTCCTTGATGAAAATGGACGGTTCACAAATGTAAAAAATAATTATCATTTACATATATTAACATGCCACTTTATATGAATAGACTCCTGCTTGAGTGTCCAAGAAGCTTCTTCAGCTCAAATTGGACATTGGGGAATGGCAGGATTTATACTCCTTGCAGACAGCTGGTCATTTGCATTCTTTTAGTGAGTCACTTAAGCCCCTAGAGGTTTATCTGTGTTGTCTGTGTTCTTGGAATTGTTGAAGGCTCCACACCCATTTGCACTACTCAGGTGACCCTGATGACAGAAATAAACCTCCAGGGGCTTCAACAACTCACTAAAAGAATGCAAATGACCAGCTGTCTGCAAGGAGTATAAATCCTGCCATTCCCCAATGTCCAGTCTGAGCTGAAGAAGCTTTTTGGATGAGAAGCGAAACTTCTTCAAACAAAAACAGAAAAGTCCAGTTGCCTCGTGAAAAAAGCACCTTTGGGACAACATGACCTGGATGACTGAGAATCTCCATAGATACTCCTGCTTGAGCAATGTGACTATTATTTCCTCACATAAATAACCACAAATGCTTGGAATTGATTTAACATGGAATGTGGAAAACTGACAATGATTCCATGAGCAAAATAATGCCATAATTCCCTCGAATGTTCAGCAGTTACAAAATTTCTTTTGAGTGGGTGGAAATCAACAGTTGTTTCATTTTTACAATTTTGGAAAGCTTAAGTAGCTATTCCTTCTAGGGAAAATGGATTTCTTTTGTTAGATTTTTTTCCTCATACATACAGCTATAATACATCTAGTAAATCTGGAAAGTTGATCAAATAAAATTTCACAGTCCTGTGAATTAGCACAATGTGAATCTGGGCATTGCAAATCTCTTTTAACTCAAGAAAATTTAAGATCAAGTGATTTCACAAAAGAAGCTGCTAGACACCACAGCGGGAGTCTCAGCAACCCCAGCTGATGTCACTGTGGCCGCAGGTGCAGCACCGAAGGGACTGGCCCAGTGAAGGCAAAAAGTCAGAAGACCCACCCCTTGGTGTGAAGTTTGATGGGGACCCCCAGCAATTGAGGTTCTTCCTGGCCCATGTCCTGACTTACATGCAGGAGTATGGTCCAAGAGTTACCCACCAAAGCTACCAAGATGAGGAACATCACATTGGCGCTGGAAGGGCTAGTCCACTGGATGGTGACACTTCACAACGCAAATACTCTAGAACTAAGGAACTTTGATCACTTTATGACAGCACTCTATCATTGATTCAAGTCCCCCCTGGCCAACCCAAAGTGAGAGACCACATCAAAACTGTTCACCAAGGTCATAGAGGGGTAGCCAAATATACCAAAGAATTCTATGACCTGGCTTGGCAACTCAATGACTGGCTGCAAGACATTGTCATCAGCTGCTTCAAGGATGGGCTAAACGATGACTTATACAATGCCTGCATCTTAAGGAGAGCCCCCTTGACCCTCCACAACCAGTATGTCCTGGTCAAAGAGGTTGAGATCGACCAGGCATGAAACAAATATCGTCTAGTTTGGCCATGGAAGAAGTCGCCTCCAGAAAAGAGAGAGACAGCAAGACCACCTAACCCACAGCTGCACTCTACCGCCTGCTTCAAGTGAGACCAGGAAGGGCACCGAGCAGCGGAATGCAAGATTAGACGACCCGTCAAGAAGAGTGCTCTTAGTCCTACTGGGAAGGCCACCAAACTACCAGTGGCCCAGGGAAACAGCGCTGAAAGGGATGGAAGTCGTTGAGTTCATCCCACCCCAAAAAGGAATGAGTCAATTTTGACCCCACCAGGTGAAGGCCAGGTGTTGACTGATACTGACACCGATGACAATCCCCTGGTAAGTCATCCAATCGCACCACTAACAGTCCCTGTAGAGTAAAATTTCCAAGCAGGAGAGCCACCATACTGGCCCTCCTAGACTTGGGCTGCACCGGGGGCCTGGCCAACCTAGCTCTCATAAAGGAATTGGGGATCCATTTAAGGTGACTAAAAGTGCCAGTTGTGTTTTGTCAACTAGATGGATCAGTAGCAAGGAGGCATCCCAGCAGAATTCGTCAGCGAGCCCATAGAAATGCAAACGGGGACCCATACAGAGACTCTAAGCTTTATAGTAGTGCTCGAAATGGAACTCCCCTTGGTGCTAGGACTGGCATGGCTGATGAAGTGGAAACCTTATGTAAATTGGAGCAGGGCTGCTAAAAATCTGAGCGAACTGTTCCCACCACCACACTGCGAATCATGGGCTGCAGCACGAGAACAGGGGGAGGACCTTGCTTCTATCTTCCAAGAGTATTGGGACCTGAGATAGGTGTTCAGCGAGAAGGGGTCGAACTCCCCCCTCACTGGCCAATGGACTGTGCCATCGAGATCCTACTGGGAGCTAAACTACCCAAACCAAAACTCTATTCAATGACCCTAAGAGAGCTGTATGAGTTGTCAGTGTTCATTGACAAAAATCTTGCATGTGGATTTATTCAACCAGTATGATCACGGGTGGCAGCCCCCGTCTTATTCTGAGAAAAAAAGGATGGGTCACTTTGTTTATGTGTTGATTACAGAGGGCTAAACAGGGTGTGTGTGGAGAATGTTGACCTCTTACTCCTAATGAAGGACATGCTAGTCCACTTAGCCAAAGGCAAGATATTTATTAAACTGGACTTATGAGAGGCTTATTACTGCTTGAGGATCAAAGAGGGGGACGAATGGAAAACAGCTTTTAACTGCCCACTAGAGTGCTTCTAGTTTAGAGTCTTCTCCAGTGCACCCTGCTGTTTCCATGCAACTGATCAATGAGGTCCTACACAAGCATTTGTACAAAGGGGTGCTAGTATATCTAAATGACATTTTAATTGATACTGAAATCAAGGTTGAGCATGTGAAGCTGGTGAAAGCAGTTATTCAAGAAATTAAAAGCTGCCAAACTGTATGTCAAACTACCCAAGTGTAAGTTCCACTGAAGCAAAATAGACTATTTAGGTTATCGTATTTCTTACAATGGGATCGAGATGGACCTCCAAAAGCTTCAAACAGGGTTGGACTGGGCTCTGCCCTGAACCAGAAAACAACAGTTTCTTGGGCTGTGCAAACTTCTACCGCCAGTTCATTCCATCTTTTGCCCAAGTACCACTCCCCATAACCAATCTTTTAAAAACACAAGGGGAGGACAAAGCAAAATCCAGCCAGCCCTTGAAATGGACTTTGAAATCTCAGGAAGCATTCGAGAAACTTAAATAGTGGTTTGCAGCAAAGCCTTCAAGCCAATGCTAGTGACATAACTATGGGGGCTGTACTACTGCAGAAAAAAAAGCGGGGCCAGTTGCAATCTTGCACTTATACCTCTAGAAAACTATCAGAAACCGAACAAAGGTGGGCGGTATGGAAGAAAGAGGCTTATGTGGTGGGCTGGGTGCTTCTGACCTGAAGGCACTTCCTCGAAGGGAGCAAAGTGCCTTTTGAGTTATGAACTGATCATAAAAATCTTGAAGCACTGAAAATCCCACGGAAGCTGTTGCTCAAGCAAGTCTGATGGGCACAGTACTTTAATTGATTTGATTTTACATTATGCTACCTTCCGGGGGAGGGGGAGGAAGAACTTCCTAGCAGATGCCTTATCGTGAATACATCAATATAATTGCTCTAAAGCAGACATAATTAAGTGGTTGATCCCATCTTGCCAGTTGGCTGCTCCAGTAACCATCTGAGCACAGGCTAAGGAACTGCAACCTGTAGACAATGAAGTGACTGCAGCCAGGCCGTCCAGAGTTTCCTTCGCCGGTAGACCCCCTAGGGGGTCGAAAGTTGCCCTGGAGGGGCGACCACCGAGGAGGAGGCCAGCTGGTAGATAGGGGAGGGCGGCAGCTTCCCCTGAGTTTCCAACTTCTCCTTAGGGCCGACGGAGCAAAAGACCGGCCTGCCGATCACCCTGCTGCACCAGCCGAAGTCACATTGTCATCTAAGCATTAACGACCCACCGCAGATGATCCGGGTGAGATCCCCTTTGTTCCTCTTCACACCCCTGCTGTTTTTGCCTGTGGAACCTGTTTGTGCTATTATTTCCCCATCTGGAGAAAGCGGCTTTAGTAATCGTGGGAACAAACGCGTTTTACAAAAAGGACAGAAAAAATAAATATTCATTTAAAGACTATATTCTATTCCTTCTTACATTGTGAGGTAGAAAAAACTGTTTTTTGTGCTTTTTGGAGCGGTATTATATCGGCGGAGTATTTCTTTTTCTATTCTCCCTTTAAAGATAGAAAAAAGGAAAAAATGGTGTTTGAAGAAGTCTTTATAGCTCACTGAGGACACCTACTGGTCAAAATTTAATATTGGATTGTTTATCTGGAGATGAGACAGCTTTGGCCTTCAAACTGTTTTTCAAGAAAAAAGATAATTTGAGCCAGCTGTGTGAACTGTGGGGGTGGATAATGTTCAACTGTTCAACTGTAACCTTCACTAAAAAGGAAAAGGATTCTTCTTCAACTATTGCTAAAATGGAGAAGCCTCAATCACATTTAAACTGTAAACTTATATTGGAAAAGATCTATGAGACTAAAGAAGAAATATATACAATAAAAGAGGCTACTACAGAACGAAGAGCCAGAATTTCTACTTTAAAACTTAAAACTGACTCCCTGATTACACTTGACTACTCTACAAAACAGATTACATAAGAAGAGGTTTTAACTGAGGATAAGGAGAATTTTATTTTGCCTTACAAGTAAGACCAGGAAAAGCAAAGACTGAACTTTGGACTTCTGAAGCAACGAGGCTTTATGGATAAGAGAAACAGAGGATTAAATCAGAGATCAAGATGGTTTATATCAAATCAAGTGACACTACAAGCAACAAAAAGAGACCTATTATCTGGAAGGGAAATCCAGTTATGGAAACCCACTTGGCAAAAGAGGAAAGGTAGAATAAGATTTAAAAATTAAAATTAAAATTTCTTAAATTGGATTAAAGGCAACCTTGAACTATGGACTGATCTAAGGACTGAGATTTTGAGTTTGAAGTAAAAAGATGTCTTACAGTTGGTCTGAATCAATAATTAATTGAATGTTAATTAAATATTGAAATGATTTAAGATTTCAGATTTGTTAACTTAAAGAGATTGATTAAGCGAAGTATTAGATATTTAGAGAACAGTTTGATAAATATATATATTTAGATGTGTGTAGGATAGACTAATATGTTTGTTTAAAGACGAGATATTTTTCTGTATAAGGGATTAAAGACAATTTAGAATACTAGGAATGTTCCTTTTAGAATGTTAGGTTTATTTCTATGAAAATTATGATGTAATGGAATGACGAAAACTGAAGAGAGGTCTCATATTTGAAGTACTAATAGTTAATTGAAATTTAATATGATATGATTTTCTGATGATATGGATGTTATTAGTTATGATAATTAACTGGAGACTTAAACTTTGCTTAATCGAATGACATGATTTAAGGTATGATATTATTTTTTCTTAAGCTTGAAGAGATGGATCAGCTGATAGATTTGATAGGTATAGGATAGATTAATATTTTACTCTAAATAAGGGAGATTAATGGAAGAAGAAACAAATCAGATTTTGATAAAATTAAGAAAGTAGAACATATGTGGAAGGGATATTTGAACTGAAAATGTTTTTATTTAAAGTTAATTTAATTATGGTAGAAATTGGTGAAGCTTAAAAACAGGCTCAGGTTGAATACAATTAAGCTAGAATTGGATATTTTAAATATACTATGCTATTTGGGGGAAAAAGAGAGGGAATATCTGACGCATTGATTATATTATGTATATATGTTTTAAGATGTTTGATTACTCCAGCACCACGGTGTGTCTTGAATATGTTCCTTTAAGAACTTTAAAAAAACCAATAAAATTTGTTTTAAAAAAAAGGTGCGCTGCAGGAAGACAACTGTTTTCAATGCTACAAAAATGAGTGCTCAGTTCGACATGGATTGGTTTGGGTGGGAGCTAAAGACTGATGGTTTTGGGGAAGAGTCATGACTCCAAAGTTGCCAGACATTTTGGGTTTGTTAAATCTTTACACCATGTTAAAGGGCAGTTTTGGTGGCCAACGCTGAAAAAGAACATTGACAGCTATATGGCAAGTTGTCTCATATGCGCTTCAGCCAAGCAGCGGCAAGGGATAACCCCAGGATTCTTTCAAACCATAGTGGAACCATCAGCACCATGGAGAGAGATCTCAATGGATTTCATAGTAGAACTCTCCGAAAGTTCAGGGAATATGGTTATATAAATAACCGATTTGTTCTCAAAAGAGGTGCATTTTGTCCCATGTCAAAAGATCCCATTGGCATGTGCACTAGCCAAACTGTTTGTACAGCATGTGTACCAACTACACAGTGCCTTCCAACACATCATTTCAGACCAGGGGGATACAGTTTACTTCCAAGTTTTGGTGAGCATTTTTAAACCTCTTTGGTACCAACCAGGGGCTTAGCTCTAATCACCACCCACAAACGAACAGGGGGTACGAATGCGTGAACTCAATATTGAAACAATATTTGAGGTGCTACATAAACTATCTACAAGGTAACTGGACTACCTACTGGAGAGAAGGAGGGAACAATGCAGGCAGGCTCAATTACTTGGGAGAAGAGAAGGAACACCCGGAGATTGAGATTTAAGGAGACACTGTGGGGAGGGGCATTTGTCGGAAACAAACACTGATTCTTGGAGTGTTGTGTATTGTTGCTGATCTCTTGTTCTGTGACTTCTGTTTGGAAACCTGGAAACTCGAACTATTGGATTGACTGACCATGTTACTTGAATATTTAAAGACCTCAGACTGTATTTCGGATTCTCTCTTTCGAAAACTGCTCAGGCAAGCTAGGATTCAAACAGACTCGTTAAGTTTATGTTTTCTTCGTTATTATCTCTGTGGCCTTGAGTACTTTCTTATGCTAATCAGACTGTATTTGAACCTACTTTCAGCCAGAGTCGGCTGAAGGGGTGTGTGTGTGCTTTTGTTGGAGGCTTGCCAGCAAAAGTGGGAGCATTTGAGGAAAATTTGGAGCAATAAAAGAACTGTTTGAATTACCAGCTGACTGCATTGCCTCTGTGCTGTGCCCTGAGTCATCACAGGTGGCACATAATTTGGTTCATAGTATCACCAAATTCACTCTTTTCAGAGTGGCTATAGGACAAGACTTCAGCCCAATGCCCAAACTACCACCAAGTGAACCCCGTGTCCTTGAAGGAATGGGTCACTCAACTGCACCATATGTGGCCTGTTGCAAGGAAATCTCTAGAGGCGGCTCATGACATGTATAAAAAGCAAACTGACAAAAACACGTGGAACCTAAAGCCTTCAACATTGGAGATTGTGTTTATGTCTATAGTATTTTGGATTCCCGTAAACACAGGTGGAATTTTCAATACCTAATTAACTTGAAAGAATTTTCCCAAGTCCCAAAATGAGTTAGGGTTCTAAACTTCTTAAATACTTTCATAACCAATACCTTGATAAACTAAGTGAAATATCTGTCCTAACTTTCTTCACTCCCTGTCTGTTTTGTTCTCTTCTGCAGGACTGTTACTGTTCAGGGGGACAGCATGTCAGGTCCACCTTCCTGTCCTGCTATTCTGTCGGTGGGGTGGGGGACGTTGACATATTTGGGATACTTTCATTTTGCTGTAATGCTTGGGAATTAGGGAGGGGGATTGTCTTTGGAGACAAAGCAGACTTCCTCCCAGCCAGTTCCAGCCTGATTCCAAGGCTGTCGTGCCCCGAGAATGTTATCTGACTAGCACCTCAGTATTTTCAAAACATCTTTACAGCATCATATTGGCTGCCAGTGAACTGGTCGGGGGTTGGGATTTGGGGAAAACAAAAGACTAGCTTTGTGCGGAAACTTCAGATTCTGCCTGACTTTCCTACAACCACTTTCCCCCAGTAAAAGTTCTTTTGATTCAACCATCTGATTCAAGAGTCTTACTTTCCTGTGGGACTAGCTGGGGAGGATCCTTACAGTATATTTTTAATGTATGTACACATATTCATTTCCTTTGTTTTTTCTATTGCTTTTCAAATTAGTAAAAAAAAAAAAAAAGAGAGAATATGCACATAACCACAAACACGGGCTATTTATTTGAGTGTGATGGTACCCAATTCCAGGCTAACTATGGGATCCAGCATAGATTGCAGCATCAATTTGGCTGCAATTAATTGTAAAGAATAAGGGAAAGCACCTTGACAGTTATAAGGAACTGTTACATAAGCAAAGAGGACTTTGGAGAGCCCAAGAGCATTGGAAAGCAACTCAAGCAGACTCCTCTCTAATTCACTCTGGCTTAAAGGGTGTGTGTGTGTGTGTGTGTGTGTGTGTGTGTGTGTGTGTGTGTAAGTAAAACAGAACCACATTTGCAAGAGATTCTGTTATTTTAGCTTGTTTCAATAAAATATAATCTTCCTATAGAGTGTACGTAGTGGGATTGAAAAAAATAGATGCTTGCTTAAAAATAAACTTGAATTAATTAAACAGAACATAAATGTTTTTACAATAGTATTGAAAGGGAAACACTTTTGATGTTTTCTGGATAAATTATGCAAATGATAACTAAAGAATAACTGATGTTGCTGTTACAGAATGCTTAGACTGAAGCTTTTTGCTAAGAAGTAAAGATTATTATTTGTTCTATACAAATGAAAGTATTACTCTGGTATCCTATTTAATTTGTAGATTAATCCAAAACATTATAAAGAACATTATGATCCAATGTAAATTTTTTTTAAAGAATTTTTTATTAAAACAATCAACATTAAACATAAGATCATATTAAGAAGCAATCATCATAGAACCTGAAATACAACATTAAGTATTAGTCTTTGTAAACGTCTGATTTGGTAAACATTCCTCACTCCTCACGTCAATCCTCAACTATACGCCAGATACATTTTATTTGATTGGTGTTTCTCTTGTATATAGTCTATCCACTGTTTCCAGTCTATCATATATTGTTCATTTGAGCGATCCTTCAAATATGCCTAAATTTTTGCCATTTCTGCCAAATATATTACTTTCAAAGTCCACTCTTCAATAGGTGGTATTTCTGGCTTCTTCCAGTATTGTCCCACCAGCAGTCTAGCTGCTGTGACCAATTTCAGAATTAAATTCGTCTCATTGGTAGTGCAATCTTTTATGATCCCTAACAAAAGATCCTGAGGTAGAAATTCAATAACCTGAGGTAGAAATTCAATACACTTTTTCAGTATGATCCAATGTAATTTTTAATGGGATGATAAACCTGCAACTATCTGTTTTTTTGGCAATGAAGAGGATGTGTGTCACATGGCTCATTATTTTTCCATTACATCAATCCTCTGTACAAGCTAGATATCAGCTATGTATCTGCTATAGTTCTGTTTGGAACAACATTTAAAATAATTACAAAAACTCAGGATTTTAATCTCCAACCACAAAGAAGAAAAACTATTTCTTTAGTCCTATACAGCAAAAGAAAGGAACGAGTTTGATGTTTATGTTTACAATAAGTATTAATAACTATTTAGAATTCATGGGATCAGAGCACCTTAACCAGATGAGCAGCCATGTAAATATTTTAAATTAATGAATAAAAAATACAAAAGCAAGCTGCAGGGACAAGAAATTGTACAATCCTATGAATATTTATTCAGAATTAAATCCTACTATAAATAGACTATGAAAAAAGGAAATTATGATGTAATCTTGGATAGAGAGCATAAAATATAAATGCATTGATAACCTTCTGTTAAGAAAATTGGAAGCTACTTCTTTATTCTTTTTCTTTTGCCTGTTTTATTTTCTAATTTTCTCTAATTGTCTATTTCACTATTTATTTTATTTTCTAAAATTTGTATTATTTTTATCTTATTAAACTATCTTTAATAAAAATATATGTATAAAACAGAATCAATATGAGCTTATTTTAAGTGATGGAAAACAAAAGTGACAAGGGATCAGTAAAAGTTATAATATCTTTTAGAATAGAGGAAGACAATTGATACTACCATTTACAAGAATTGCTTTAAGAAATGAAGGTCCTTTCATAGTTGTATGCATAGAGTCTTTAACTATTTACATTTAGGCAACTCTTCAAAGAGCTACTTTAAGAATACTGGGTACAACAGTGAAGCTGTTTTAAAAATTGCCCTTGATCTATCAATCACTGTCTATATTGCTTTTGAAATTCTTTTTATATTCCAAAGCAGTCATTCAAGATACATAAAATTTAATGCTTACAAAATACAGGCCCAAAGGTATTCGTGAGTACAGGTGGTCCTCAATTTACAACCACAATTAGGACTAGAACATCTGTTGCTAACCAATATAGTCATTAAGTGAGTCACCTGGATTTTATAATCATTTACTGTAATTGTTAAGTGAACTACTGCAGTTGTTAAGTGAAGAATCTGGCTGCCCCCATAGAGTTGGCTTGTTGGAAGCTCCCTGGAAAGGTTCCAAATGGTGATCATGTGACCTTAGGACACTGCTACCATCATAAATACATGATGGCTCAGAATTTTGGCAATTGATCAAATTTTGATCATGTGATTGCGGGGACTCTAT
This sequence comes from Bothrops alternatus, assembly GCA_034064705.1. Lineage (NCBI taxonomy): Eukaryota > Metazoa > Chordata > Lepidosauria > Squamata > Viperidae > Bothrops > Bothrops alternatus. The sequence goes on along the minus strand of JARGCV010000006.1, from coordinate 2,179,750 downwards.
GACAGTCCTAAATGCAAAGACTAGGCATAACTCATTTTTTTCAGTGCTGTTGTAACTTCAAATGGTTGTTAAATAAATAGTTGTAAGTTCAGGAGTACCTGTAAAGGAGTTGTTATTTGGATAACAACCAAAACAAAAAGAACATGTACTATATTTTATTATGAAAAAACTTCAAAGTTAAGTAAACTATTTTACAAATTTGCTTGCAGCTGCTAAGACTTACTTCAGCCCATTTAAGAATGCAGGTCATGCAGAAGATGTGATTGCAATTTTCAGGAAAGCCGACTTCCTGCTCTACCAAACAATTTAGACAAATTGGGCAGCGAGCATCTTCATTAGATAAAAAGTCAGTGGAGCAAGAACAGTTTTCTTCATTCTCTTCACCTGTTATGAAATGCACATAAGTAGATTGAAATTACTGATGTACTATTCGGGCGTTCTTGCTCCCTGCCTCTGCCCCCCTCGTTCCAGGTCGCTTCTGCGCGTCTATCTCAGCTCACGGCCAGAGATAGTTGGTCCATCACCTCCTCCCATGGAAGTAATTGCCGCCTCACCTGTAGCCCTATCGCCCCAATTCTGCAAAGGGCTATCCCATTGTTTCCATTCCTGGTCTCCCTCCCCTTTTGCCAGGTCGTCTTCTCTGGGGATCACCACTGCCTCATTTGTAATTCTATCACCCCGATCCTACCAAAGATGGGCTGGATGTCTCCTCCATGGATCGCAGCGCTGTCTCTCCCACCTTCTAAGGGTCTGATAAGCCGGTAGGAGGTCTATATGCTGGTTGATGGAGTTCTCATCGGAGAGCCAGGCTTCTTTGAGTAAGCGGCCACCCTTGGTGGTCTCATGGGATATAGCCTCCGCATCGGCCAGATCGAACGTATGGTCAAGGCTGGCCATATGGGCCCACACTTGTGAGCGCTGCTCCTGCCTTTTAATTGCCAATTCATGTTCAGGGACCCTAGTCCTAAGTCTTTTAGTTGTTTCTCCAAGGGTGGCCACTTACTCAAAGAAGCCTGGCTCTCCGATATATATATAATCATATTTTGTGTGTACATTTGTATCTCTCTAATATACACTCTTTATTTGAAATTACACTATGCTCAATTGGTCAGAACTTGATTTTTTTTTAGATAACAGTACACCAGTACATGGGGGATAAATTACAGAAAATTTAAGGAAAAACCAATTTTTTTGATTAATATCTACTATGTACTATGTATTTTTACTGAATCATTTCCTAGTGGCACATAGCCCTTTTCAATGTAAATCTGGGATAAAAGCAACAATTGTAATATTTTGGGAAGCAGGAAACTTCTCAACTAGAATCTGACTGAGATAGTATCTCCAGCTCCAATCAACACTGTCAATTATAACATAGGATTTGTAGGAAGTAAATAGCTAAATCCAGAGGTTTCAAAAATATGTTAGTATCTATAAAATAATGATAGATTTGATCTAGAAATATAGTGGAACATTTTCAAGTCTCATTTCTTTCAGAAATTCAAATAATAAGTTAGCTACCTTTTGCAGCCTCATGTTTGTCATCTTCTGCATTTTGAACAGATTGCTTTTTATTCTTCATTTCTGCTTAAGAAATATTACCTGCAAAATAGGGCAACCAAAGGTTAAATGCTTCCTAATAAGAGGTTTAATAGACCAATATTATATATTAAATTATAATTATAAAGTCAACTTCAAATTATATTCAACACCTTATGCTATATCATTTCTGTATCAAACTATTAAGTATTTATAATATGAAGAAATATTGTGTTTTAACACTAAGAAATACATAAATCACACTGTTCCTATACATTTAGGAATATGTGTACACAAAGTCCATATAAATTTACAACTACCAAGGTATAATAATGCTTCAGATTCTCTCTTAAAGTGTAATTTGCTAAGCAGACTAGTCACATGATAAATTTGCTTTTAGTGTAGGTGCTATTGTGTAATTTCCCCACAAAATATAATGACTATTATATTTTATCCTGCCTTTTTTATATGTAACTCAAGGCAGCGAGAATACCTAATGCTGCTTCCTATTTTCCCCACAATAACCTTGTGAGGTGAGTGGGCTAAGAGAAAGTGACTGGCCCAAAATCATCCAGCTGGCTTTAATGCCTAAGAATGTCAGTATTGTGCTGTTCTACAAAGAAAAATACAATAGTAATGAATATAAAAATTACAGGTTACTTGTTAAACTTGAGAAACCTGGAAAGAAGTTAGGTGGAAAGCATATTGAAAGGGCAGCAGGGAGACAATGAATATAAATTGAGAAATACCTTGTGTATCTCAGGGGTAAGCAGGGATTGTTACAGATTGGATACTTTAGCATGCCATTGAGAAATGTATAAACATGAGAAAAACCTATATATTTTATTTAGAAAATAAATAGTTGTTAAGCAAAACATGTGAACACTTCACTTACTAATGACAATCCTAGTTGTAGCCATTAAGAAAATCACTCAGAGTTATTAAGTGAAACATCATGTGACTGTGACTTGCAATCTCCTCCTGGCTTCTCTATTGACTTTACTTGTTAGAAGCTGTCAGGAAGGTCACAAATGATAATCAAATGAGCACAGGATGCTGTGATTGTCATAAATGACCCAACAGGCAATTAATGAATTGATGTAGGGACATTTTGTAGCATGAGGAAGCCAGCATAATGTGATTTTTATCTATTATTTTGCTGACTATTGCGTCTTCTTTTTTTTTTTACTGCATGTTGTTTAACCTGAAATGGAACAGAATGCTGGGTATGTAACTATGTGAATGAGATCAGCATAAAATAGGTAATGTTCAATAGGGCCATAGTTTCATGGTGCCACTGGATTCAAGTTTCACTTCTAGATTTTAAAAAAATAATAACTTTGCCGACTATGGCATGGCAAGAAAGCAAATTTGGGGATATTACTCTATGCTTTCTTTCTTCAAATGTGTGTGATTCAAAATAGAAAATCTTTTGGGGGAAGGACAATAAGAGAACCAATCTATTGGAAGCCTAAGTATTGAAGGAAGAAAGAAATGGAAAGTGTTAAATTTTTCTGTAGAAAGCGAAACTAACATTGTTGCAATGTATAACAAAGAACCCCTTAGAGCAGCGGTTCTCAACCTTGGGGTCGCGACCCCATTTGGGGTCGCGAGACCATTTCGCGGGGGTCGCCGGACACCGCGGGCCGCCATTTTGTTTTTAATTTTTTTTAATTTTTTTAATTTTTTAAATTTTTTTAAATTTTTTTGGGCCGGTGCATGCGCAGTTCGGCCTGTCGCGTGCACGCGACGGGCCAAACCGCGCATGTGCGGCGCGCACGACGACCCAATCCACACACGCATGCGCAAAACTCCGGCAGGCACACGGAGGAGCAGTCCGGAGCAGGCGGCCGCAAAGCTGCCTCCTTCCCGCTCCGCTCCGCCACGTCCCAGGCCCGGCCTCCAACTCACCCTCCGGCAGCCGGCCAAGCGGTTGGGGCAGCCGGACCTCGAGGCGGGCCTGCACTTCAACGAGACCGGCTCGGCTGTGGCGAGAGGCGCCTGGCGGCCGCCTCCAGCCCCCAAGTCCGCGCTACGGACTGGCGTCCAGGTCCCAGCACTCCGTCTGCCAGGCTCGTCCGGGACTCCCGCGCCTTCCGCAGGGCTGGCAGCGGCCGCAGGTAGGTAAGCGGGCGGAAGGACTGGGGAGCCCACCCGGGCCAGCTCCCTCCCTCGGTTGGCGGCGGCGGCCGAAGCAGGCGGTAAGGTGCCCAGCCGGGCGTGGGGGGAGGCCAAGCCGGGGAAGGAGCCGGGCGTGGGGGGAGGCCGAGCCAAGGAAGGAGGCAGGCGTGGGGGGAGGCCGAGCCGGGGAAGGAGCCGGGCGTGGGGGGAGGCCGAGCCGGGGAAGGAGCTGGGCGTGGGGGGAGGCTGAGCCGGGGAAGGAGCTGGGCGTGGGGGGAGGCCGAGCCGGGGAAGGAGCCGGGCGTGGGGGGAGGCCGAGCCGGGGAAGGAGCCGGGCGTGGGGGAAGGCCGAGCCGGGGAGGGAGCCGGGCGTGGGGGGAGGCCGAGCCAGGGAAGGAGCCGGGCGTGGGGGGAGGCCGAGCCAGGGAAGGAGCCGGTCCCCAGTCCTGCCGCCCGCCTACCTACCTGCGGCCGCTGCCGGCCCTGTGGAAGGCGCGGGTGTCCCGGACGAGCCTGGCAGGCGGAGCGCTGCGACCTGGACGCCAGTCCGTAGCGCGGACTTGGGGGCCGGAGGCGGCCGCCGGGCGCCTCTCGCCACAGCCGAGCTGGCCTCGGTGAAGTGCAGGCCCGCCTCGAGGTCCGGCTGCCCCGACCGCTTGGCCGGCTGCCGGAGGGCAAGTTGTAGGCCGGGCCTGGGACGTGGCGGAGCGGGAAGGAGGCAGCTTTGCGCCCGCCTGCTCCGGACCGGTCCTCCGTGTGCCTGCCGGAGGCGAGGCCGGCCTGGTCTGGAGCCGGCGGGCCCGCCGGTTCTGCGCATGTGCAGTTCGGCGCTTCGCGCGCATGCATGGTTCGGGCCTGTCGCACACGCATGCGCAGATCGGCCGTCGCACGCGCCCGCGCAGATCGGCCGTCGCACGCGCATGCGCAGATTGGCATGTTGCGGTCCGCCATTTTTTTCGGGGGCGCGCCCGCACACAGGTCGGGGTCGCAGCGCGCATGGGCAGCGCAAGTGGGGTCTCAACCTAAAAAAGGTTGAGAACCACTGCCTTAGAGTGAGCCAAGGACGTAGGGAACCGTTGTGTCGCTTCTCTATAGGTTTGTAACCCACTACACCAGAATAGCTGACGTGGAATGGGAGGAGGATAGGAGGGTATAATTGCTATAGTGCTTCTGTAACAAGGTGTGGTCTCTTCCTACAACGGTCGAGATCCACCACGCTTTGCAAACCGTTCTTAGAAATAAAGCTGTTTCCTTTCTTCAACCGAACGCCTCCTGGGAATTCATTAAAATTCAATCCCTTTCAGGGGTCCTGTTTACTCCTTTAGGTGCACCCCGCTCCATTTGAGCGGAAGGAGTTTACAGGGCCATTAAGGGGCTCTCGAAGACCCGTAAAATAGCTGATAATTGGAGGCAATTAGGTTGTCGTGAGGAACAGCCTGAGGGCAGACTTTGATGTTGATGTTGACTGGAAAACTCTACGCATAGACCCTGGTGAGTATAATGGTTAAACACCAGAATACACCAGGGCAGTCGGGATAGAGGGTAGGGAGAGTGTGTTTGGAGATTTGAGAGGGGAAGAGTGACGTCCTTTTGAGAGGTCTCTTTGGAGATCTGCAGGACGGAGTGAATGTGGTTCGTATAGAGCCAGGAGACAGAGAGTGGTATAAGAATAAGGGTCTCACTCCAGATGGGGAAACACTTTCTAACAAGAGGCGACTGGGGAATTGAGGGGATAAAACTCCAAGAGCATTCCTAGTCAAATAGTCTCACCTACCCGGGTGCTCTCATAGGTAAATATGGGAGGGAATATTGGATCCACAGAAAAGGGAAAATGTGTTAAAATAATTAGGAAAAATCCTAAACTCAAGATTGATCCTTATGGACCGCTGGGTAAATTACTGGCAGGATGGGGATCTCCACCATATAACAGGATCATTTTGAGATTAGGATTAAATAAGGAGGATATGGTTAACCTGTGTTGTTTTGTTTGGTGGGAGGATGATAATGTAGAATGGCCCCGTGATGGGTCAAATGATTATTTCCAGTGTCATAACCTTTATAATTATGTAAAAAGGAAAAAGTGTAAGAATCTAGACAATGAATTGGACTATGCCATCATCTGGGTTCCGGATCTATGGGATGCCGGAGAACAGATGTTGCCATTAAAAGAAATTTTCAGGGAGGAAAGTGAAGAAGATTTTTTTAAGAAAATACCACCACCTTATACATTGAAACCAATGGATGATATAAATCGCCCATCAGCTACGAGGGAAGAAACACCCCACGGAATTTATCCGGAGGCTCCATTAACTCCGCCTAGCGATATAAGTATCCATTCTTTGTCGCCCCCTCATAGTGGTGAGCGAGGTTATATTATTCCAGCGGGAGATGGACCGTTAAGTCCAGAAGAAAGAGAGGAAAATGGAATCCCTAATTTGGCTATACATTGCCAGATACCAGGGAGGCCAATTTTCCCGTTTTCTCCCCCGGCGTAGTTTCAAGAACAGGAGGTTGGAATTGGGTCCGCAGTGAGGAAAAGGAACCCCGAGGAGAAGGTGACCTCTTTTCCTTTACATGAGGTCCCGAATGGGGTAGATGATCTTTTTTTTTAAAATATTTTTTTATTGAATTTTAAAAACTTTTAACAAAATTATAACATAATAACATAATAACTCAACTGAAAACAAGCAAATAACATATTTAACAATCACTACAAATAGCTGCTCGGAACCCCCCCCCCACCACATCCTCCAACAACCTAAACCCTCTTCTATCCTTCTAACTACATACTTTCGCCTTTCTGTACATCTTCCCTCCACTCACCTCTATTCCCTATCTCCACCCTCTAACCCTCTACACATACCTAACCTTCACTCCACCTTCCTCACCATCCAATGCGGTGTCCAGAGTTTTCCCGAACGCCCTAAAAAAGAAAAAATCTATTCCCTTAATACCCCCAACTACAGTTGAGAACCATAATCTATTACTTATTATCTCCCTCCCCCCTCCCCCCCAGGCTTCCCAGAGTGAATACAGAGTAAGAACGCAAGAAACCCCGCTAAACTACTATTTTATAACTATTTTATAACTATTTATCTGTATATCAAATCTAGTTCTTTCAATTGATATTTCTTTTGCATATAGTCAATCCATTTTTTCCAGTCCATCAAAAATGCTTCATTTGAGTGGTTTTTCAGGTATGCTGATATCTTAGCCATCTCCACAAGATGGGTAACTTTTAGTGTCCATTCTTCAATAGATGGTATTTCAGATGTCTTCCAATATTGTCCCACCAACAATCTTGCGGCCGTAATCAAGTTCAAGATCAGCTTAGTCTCTATGGTGGTACAGTCCTTTGTAATACCCAACAAGAATAATACAATTGGACTATAGATCTTGTATTTTAATGGGAGATTGGAATGGAATCCTTGATGCTGGTTTGGACAAGAAAAAGATTTCATTTGTTCCTCAATCGCGTTCAATTTTGCCTAAATCCTTTTTTGATATTAAAGATGATTTTAATTTGTTAGATATATGGAGAGAAAGACATGGTAGAGATCAAGAGTTTACTTTTTTTCTGATAGACATCAATCATTCTCTAGAATTGACTTTATTTTAACTACTAGTGACTTTATGTTAAGTTTAAAGAAAGTTAAAATTTTACCTAATGTACTGTCTGATCATAACCCAGTTATGATGGAATTAAGGACTGGTCAAATTCCTAGCAGATCCTGGAGACTTAATGAAAATTTGTTTAAATATGATATGTATGTGGAAGAATGTAAAAAGGCTATCAAGGAATTTTTTATGTTAAATAAGAATAGAGGTACATCAATAGAAACGGTGTGGGACTCTAGTAAAGCCCACATGCGTGGAATATTAATTGAAATGAATGTAAGGCATAGACGTAAACAAGAGGAAAAGAGGAGAGTTTTAGAAGCGGAAATAAGAAAGAAAGAGTTATTATTAATAGATAAGCCAGATGATAGTAATATTAAAGAAGGGATAAAGGTTTTACGGAAACAATTTGACGTGTTGATGACCGACCAGGTTGCCAGAAATATACAATATGCTAAACATAACACTTTTTTTAATGCTAATAAACCTGGTAGATGGTTGGCTTATACATTAAGGAAAAAACAAAAATCCCGATTAATTGAGAAGGTAGAATATAAGGGGCAAGAAGTATTTCATCAAGAAACTATTAAGAAGGCTTTTCTAGAGTTTTACACCAAATTGTATGCTGAAGAAAAAGTTCATGAGAAAGAGATAGATGCCTTTTTACAAAATCAAAATGTTATGGAAATTACTTTGGATCAAAGAGATAGATTAAATGCCTTGATTAAATCAGAAGAAATTATTGATGCAATTAAGCAATTGAAATTGGGGAAATCTCCAGGAACTGATGGTTTCACCTCGATTTATTATAAGTGTTTGCAGGAGGAAATGGTGGAACCTTTGAGGGAGTTATTTGTAAATATACAAGAGGGTGGTCGGGTTCCACCCTCTTGGAAAACGGCTAATGTTTGCTTGATTCCTAAAGAGGGTAAAGATAATGTTCAAGTAGAAAATTTTAGACCTATTTCTTTGTTAAATACCGACTACAAGATTTTTGCAAAAATTTTGGCTAATAGACTAATGACAGTTTTGACACAAAGGATTCACCCGGACCAAACTGGTTTTTTACAAGGGAGACAGATGAAAACTAATGTTAGACAACTTGTTAATGTATTGGAATATTTGGATAAACATACTCAAGTGCCGGCAGTTTTAATGTTCTTAGATGCAGAAAAAGCCTTTGATAGATTGAATTGGACATTTTTGCAAAGGCTTGTGGTAATGATGGGAATGGGGGATCAGTTTATTAATTCTATATCAGCTATATACCAGAAACAAACAGGGCAGATTATAGTGAATGGACAATTAACAGATTCATTTAATATAGAGAAGGGTACCAGGCAGGGTTGTCCCTTATCCCCTTTATTGTTTGTTTTAACATTAGAGGTTTTACTGAATAAGATTAGAGCATCAGAGGAACTAAAGGGAGTACAAATTAGACAACATGATTATAGATTATGTGCCTTTGCAGATGATCTATTAGTGACATTGACTCAGCCAATACAATCGGCCCAGAGTATGATGGAGATTATTCGAAATTATGGAAGAGTATCAGGTTTTAAATTAAATTTATTCAAGACAAAGATGTTGGTTAAAAACTTAGATAATAAATTAAAACAAGATCTGGAAAGAATAACGGGATGTGAGATAGTTAAAAAAGTCAAATACTTAGGAATTTATATAGAAGCTTCAAATGGGAAATTATATAAGAATAACTATGAATTTTTATGGAATAAGGTACAAAAAGAATTGGAGAATTGGAAAAAATTACAATTATCTATGTTAGGTAGGATAGCCGCAATTAAAATGAATGTATTGCCGAAATTTTTATTTTTGTTTCAAATGTTGCCAATACTTAAAAAGGATGGGAATCTTGAGGAATGGCAGAAAGGTATAAACAAATTTATTTGGGATGGCAAGAAACCAAGGGTTAAATTCAAAATTATTCAAGACACAAGAGAGAGAGGTGGTTTGAAAATGCCTAATTTTAAATTATATTATTATGCTGCAGTTCTAGTGGCAATAAGTGATTGGATCAACTTAACAAATGAAAGAATATTGAATATAGAAGGATATGGGTTAGTGTATGGGTTCCACGCGTATTTAGTTTACGACAAAAAATTGGATAGGAGCTTTAAAGAGCATATACTAAGAAACTCTATGTTGCGTGTCTGGAAAAAGTATTATTATAAATTATGTGGTAAAATCCCTTTATGGACAGTTCCCAGGCATGCAATACAGAGTGTAGGTATACAACAAATTCAGGATGTGGTGCCATATGATAAACTTTTAATTAAAGAAGGGAATAGCCTAGAACTGAAATCATTAGATAGATTAAAGGAGGAAGGTATAGCTCACAATTGGTATCATCATGCACAACTTCAAGCTAGATGGCAAAAAGATGTTAAGATGGGTTTTTCTTTAAAGGATGAAAAATTAATTATACAAGCTAGAGACCAAAGAGCTATGCATATCAAAAGAATATATGACGCTTTAATTGAAATTGATTCTGGAACTGAATTAGCCGAATGGGGTAGATGATCTTAATGCTCCTCGGATAACCTATGTGCAAGACCCGTTAAGGGCTTCGGAAGTCCGAAACTTTAAACGGGAAATGAAGAATTTTATAGATGACCCCCTAGGAGCAAGTGAACAACTTGACCTGTTACTAGGGGCAAACATCTATACCTGGGACGAGATGATGAATATCATGAGTATTTTATTTAGCCCAGAAGAAAGAAACTTGATAAGGAGTGCAGCTATAAAGGTATGGGAGAGAGACCACCCGGCGGGGACAGGGGTCCCGACTGGGGAACAGCGATTCCCGGCTCAGAGGCCAAATTGGGATAATAATGATGAGGAACATAGGGAGTGGATGAGAGATTTGCGCTCCATCATAATTAAAGGAATGAAGGAGGCAATTCCTAAGACCCAAAATATGGTAAAGGCTATAAGCATAGAACAAGAGAAACTCTCCTTCAGAGACTTAAAGATGGGATGAGGAAATATGTGGAAGCAGATCCAGAAGATGCTTTGAATATTCAATTGGTTAAAGTCCAATTTGTGACCAAGTCTTGGCCAGATATTTCAAGAAAATTGCAGAAACAAGAAAATTGGACTATTAAGACTCTAGATGAATTATTGCGGGAAGCTCAAAAGATATATGTGAATAGGGAAGAAGAATGAGGGGAACGATACAGTACAAGGACAGGGAGGATGATGGCGACCGTGGTGAGGGAAGTGTTTCAAAAGGAAGAAGGGGCAATGAGAAGTGGACTGCGAGGTCGAGGATTGAGGGGAAGAGGTATGATGGTAAGAGGAAGAGGGACACAGGAAGGTGGGCTTAGTAGAGAAGGAATACGGACATGTTTTCACTGTGGAAAGGTTGGGCATTTCAAGAGAGAGTGCCCATCCCTAACTTCAGTGGAACAAATGAACCGAATGATGGAAGAAGATTTTGAGGACTCTTACTAGAGAAGTCAGGGGCCCCTCCTTAAGTGTTCCCAAAGGGAGCCCTTGATAAATTTAAAAGTGGGAACAAAGGAGATGGTCTTTTTGGTAGATACGGGTGCCTCCCGTACATCAGTTTGTACTCTGCCTGAAGGGGTAAAATTTGACTCAGACTCCCAAATCAAAGTAAGTGGAGTAAAGGGGGAGGCATTTAAAGTACAAAAATTAGAACCAATTCCTATAGAATATTTGGGAATAAAAATTAGAACATTGGCAATGTTATATATCCCTGAAGCAGGAATAAATATAATGGGGCAGGATATGATATCAGCACTAGGCTTGACCATCTCCTTCCGAGAAGAATCAGTGTTTGTATTAACTGGAGAAATTGAGCAGAAAATAGACCCGAAGGTATGGGTACAGCCAGGAAACAGGGGAGGGTTAGAAATTCCTCCGTTAAAAATAAAGTTAAAACCAGGAGCCCAAGTTGTGAGATTTTTAGAAACAGGGTTAAGTTGGTTGAAAGCCCTACCAATAGCCTTACTGAGAATTAGGACATTGGACTTTCACTTTATGAAATGTTATATGGTATGCCTATAAGGGATTCTGGGATTATGATAGGGGAATTGCCCAGTAAAGATAAAGTACTCTTAAAATATTTGCAGGCTCTGTCCCAGACTTTTGATTTTTCCAGGAAGAGTGGATGGTTGGTCCAAACTTCGCCACTGAGCTTTAAAGTACATTCCACAAAGATCGGAGATTGGGTGTGGATCAGAACCTGGAAGAATGAGAAACTCTAACCTAACTGGGAGAGGCCTTACCAAGTATTGCTGACCACTGATACTGCCATACGCACTGCAGAAAAGGGCTGGACTCATTACACTCGAACCAAGAAGACCTGTGAACCTGCCGAACAATGGTCAAGTACACAGACTGGACCTCTAAAATTGACTTTGCAGCGAAAATGAGTATCCTTCTCCTCACATGGGGATGGGGAGGGAGACAAGGTGCAGAAGCTTCAGTGTGTTTTTCTAGTAAAGGGGGGGGAATGGCACAATGAAATCGGCCTGCCTAAACAAGTGAAATCAGGGTGTGATTGGATATACACCAGCCGGGAGGAGGAGTGGGGAGAACCAAAGACTGAGAATCATCCTTGTTATAAAAGTGGGGATGTTCATGATTATATGGGAACCTTTTGGACAATGAAAAATATTTGGCGTTGTCTAATCAGGAGACCACTGGGGCGGGAACAAGTAATCCAATATTCAACATGTGTTAAGGTAATAAATTGGATCCAAGTGGGGATGTGTGGTGAAGTGGCCTGGGATCAGGCAAACTCCTACCATTTATTTCTTTGGTCAGACTGTGGAGAGGGTAAAGAACGTATAGCACCACTCCCATTTTGGAAAGGGAATTGTAAAGTAGACCAAAATTGGAATCCAGAGAGGAGTAAGGTAACCCAGAGAGAGAAAGCAATATGCATAAGAAATTTCCCGCCTGAGGGGAAGGGACCGTTCCTATTGAAAATAAAATCGGAGGAGAAATGTGATTATCTCTTCGAGGCTAAACAGGATCCGGAGGGACTATGGACATGTAATGACCGGAAAACCTTTGAGAAGGAAGTAATGAACCAATGCATGGAGATGACTGCTAATGATCCATGATGTGTCTGGATGGGCGCCCTTCTCTGGAAGGGGCAGTATGGAATAACCATAAGTACTCCTCTCCAATTCATATGTAATCATTCCGTACAGGAAGGACCTTTCCCCATACTGGTCTGGGAGTTGTGCTATAGTCTTGAGAAAACCACAACCCAAGGGGATGATGGAGGGAGGGTTGGAAATACAAATTAGAAAGACCAGGAAGGTTAGATCCTCTCAAGACAAACAGTCAAATTGTAATTCCTGTATAAAAAGGGTACAGATGGGAAAGAAAATCCAGGAAACCCTCATTTATTATTCAAGTCATAAATGCAGGGGAAAAGATGGAAAGAAGGGAGATATTCAAACCTGTGAGAAGGAGAATATTACTTACTCCTATTGCTCTACCACTGGTCTGTGTTTTGATCCTAAGAGGGATCCTGAACAGAAGTGGTTGATAGTGAGAAGTGGAGATTCCCCTAGTGGTGCACTAATAACAAAAGTCCGAATATTTCCTGGGAAGGGGGTGTTTGTGGAAAATTTAATTTGTCAAACTGTTGCCTTCAGATTGATGACCATGGGAAAGTCATAGAAGAAATTACAAATAGAATGGTAAAACTGGCACATGTGAGCCAATCCGCACATGCACGGCGTGCGCACGCCGAAAAAAAAAAAATAAAAAAATTTAAAAAAAAAATTAAAAAAAAACCAAAATGGCGGACCGCGACAGGCGGATCCGTGCATGCGCGATACGCGCACGCGACGGGCCGATCCGTGCATGCGCAGCACGCGCACGCCGAAAAAAATAAAAAAAATAAAAAATTCAAAAAACAACCAACAAAATGGCGGACCGCGGTGTCCGGCGACCCCCGCGAAACGGTCGTTCGACCCCAAATGGGGTCGCGACCCATAGGTTGGGAACCACTGCTTTAACCAAATTTTTGTAGCCCAGATGTGATAGCCTCCACAGAGATTACATGCATATTTGTGCAGTTGTGCATTAGAATAGTACAAAATGTTGGTTTCAAATAATTTTATTGTGCAATAAATGAATGAATAAATGAAGCAACTCTGTTCAACCCCCCATTTGCTAACAAAGTTAATAGCACGTAGGAGTCCACCCACCCCAGGGGTAGGCAACCCAAAACACTCAAAGAGCCACTTGGATCCGTTTCCCACCGAAAACAAAACACTGGGAGCCGCGAAACCCTTTTGATATCTAAAATGAAGATAACACTGCAGATATCCTTTTTTATCTTTAATGTTTGTGTGTGTGTGTGTTTTTGTGTGTATATATATAAAATAATAGTTAAAAAAGGATATATGCAGTGTTATCTTCATTTTAGATGTCAAAAGGGTCTTTCTCTGTCACTTTCTCTTTTTCTTTCCTTTCTCTTTCCTCTTTCTCTTTCTGTCTCTTTTATCCTCTTTCCTCTCTTTTTTCCTCTCTTCTTTCTTTCCTCTTTCTCTTTCCTTTCTCTTTTCTCAATCTTTTTTCTTTCCTCTCCCCCTTTCTCTTTCCCTCTCTTCTCTTTCTTTCCTTTCTCTCTTTCCTTTTTTTCTTTCTCTTTCCTCTTTTTTCCTTTCTTTCCTTTCTCTTATTTCTCTTTCTTCTAACTTTCTCTCTCTCTTTCCTCATTCTCTTTCCTTTTGATTTCTCTTTCCTCTAACTTTCTCTTTCCTTTTTCTTCTTTCTCTTTTTTTCTCTTTCTCTTTCCTTTCTCTTATTTCTTTCTCTCTTTCCTCTAACTTTCTCTTTCCTCTTTTTCTTCTCTTTCCTTTTTTCCTCTTTCTCTTTCCTTTTTCTATTATTTCTCCTCTTTCTTTCCTTTCTCTTATTTCTTTCTTTCCTTTTTCTTCTTTCTTTCCTCTTTTTTCCTTTCTCTTTCTCTTTCCTTTCTCTTTCTCTTATTTCTTTCTCTTTCCTCTAATTTTCTTTTTTTCCTCTTTCTCTTTCCTCTTTTTCAATCTTTTTTTCTCTTTCCTCTTTTTCTCTTTCCTCTCCCTTTCTCTCTCTCCCTCTTTCCTTTCTCCTCTAACTTTCTTTTTCCTCTCTTCTTTCTCTTTCCTCTTTTTTCCTCTCTTTCTCTTTCCTTTCTCTTTCGTCTTATTTTTCTTTCTTTCTCTTTCCTTTCTCTTTCTTTCCTCTCTTTCTCTCAATATTTTTTCTCTTTCCTCTTTATCTATTTCCTCTCCCCCTCTCTCTTTCTCTCTCCCTCTTTCCTTTCTCTTTCCTCTTTCTCTTTTTCCTCTCTCTCTTCTTTCTCTTTCCTCTTTCTCTTCTCTTCCTTTCCTCTTTCTCTCTTTCCTCTTTCTCTCTCTCTCCCTCTCCCTCCAGGTGAAGAGACAGAGAGAGCGAAAGGCAGACGGTGCCAAACGGACAGGGAGGGGGAGCAGGACGGGAGGCAGCAGCTCCCAGCCGGCCCCCGCATCTTCAGCAGAACAGGCGGCGAGGGCGAGCAGGACAGGAAGCAGCAGCTCCCAGCCGCCCCCCCACGTCCTCAGCCAAACAGATGGGGAGGGGAGCAGGACAGGAGGCAGCACCTCCCAGCCGCCCTGCCCCGCATCTTCAGCCAAACGGGTGGTGAGGACGAGCAGGACGGGAGGCAGCGGCTCACAGCCACCCCCCGCATCTTCAGCCAAACGGGAGGCGAGGGCGAGCAGGACGCGAGGCAGCAGCTCCCAGCCGCCCCCCCACGTCCTCAGCGAAACAGATGGGGAGGGGGAGCAGGACGGACGGCAGGCAGCTAGCCTGGCTCACCTCTGGCCTCGGTCCGTCTCTTCGCTGCTGTGCCTGCTGCCAGGAAAAATGCCCCGGCAGAAGCTGCCTTTGCCCAAAGACTGGGAGGAAGCTCGCAACTACCTGTGTTTCCCCGAAAGCAAGACAGCGTCTCACTTTCTTTTTATCCCCAAACCCCCACTACGTGTTACCTTCGGGGCATGTCATATACCTACCGTATATCTCCTGCTTAGTCAGGAGGTCAGGAGATTACAAGATAATTACAAGATAATATGTTTCCTACCGGTATAAACTCTTTTAACTGTCAAAGATCTGTAAATCCTTGCGGTGTGATGTTAGGCTAATTTGGTGTCTGTTTCAGATCGTAACTTCAGTTATCTCAAACATATAGCCTGAGGATTTCTTTGTTTATGTGTAAGCCAACAATTGAGGAGCAGTCTTTTGATCTGAACAATTGCCTTGCCTTGAAGGCTTGTAAATCAGGCAATTAGCACAGCCAAAAGGGTAGAAGCCTTTTGAATACACAAAATGCTTACGGCCAGCTCAAGTGGGGTGCCAAGGAATAACTGAACTTGACAAGTTAGGGTTAACACAATCAGATGTACTTTTGTTTTATCGTAAGGAGAGTGGTGGGGAGGAAGAAGGAGAATTTGTAAGCCCACGTAAAGGCGAACCAGCCGGAGATACACTGCCTTATGATTAATTATTCGTTTATCCAGCAAACAACGTGGGTCTATTTTGGCCACTTTCCTGTCTTTTTAAAAAGTAATTTTTCAGGACTGATTAATATTTTGGTGGTTTGGGCTTGTCGTTGACTTTTGCTGTGCAAGACCTTTGCCCCTCCCGTCAATTTCTGCCCGCTTTTCACTCAGCCGCCCCCGCCTTCGGAGCGTACGTAGAAAAGGTGCGGTGAAAGCTTTCCATTCCCGGCGGGCGCCACGAAGGTTTGCCTGTGTGGCAGGGGCGGCTGGCGCTCCCCTCCCCTCCCTTCCCCGCCGCCGCCGCAAGCCCAGAGCAGGCCTGCGCACCGCCCCAGACCCGCCCCGGTCCCGCACGCTCTGCTGCCCGGTGGATGGGGAGGCGACAGCGGCAGGGATTGGGTTGAGAGGCCGGCAGGACGCGGCCAGCGCCCACAAATGCGGCCCGTGCCGGCGGAATGCTCCCCTCACTCACACGCCGCTTCACTCGCGCTGCCTTTTCCGGCGACCAACCTCCCTTTCTTTTTTGAGGTTGGTCGCCGGAAAAGGCAGCGCGAGCGAAGCAGTGGGTGGGTGAGCGGCGGCGGCGGCGGGGCGGGGACCGGAGCAAAGCTCTGGATTCTGCTCCCCCCCGCCACGCCAGCCCCATCGCCTCACTTACACGCCGCTTCACTCGCGCTGCCTTTTCCGGCGACCAACCTCAAAAAAGAAAGGGAGGTTGGTCGCCGGAAAAGGCAGCGCGAGTGAAGCGGCGTGTGAGTGAGGCGATGGGGCTGGCGGGGCGGGTAGCGGAGCAAAGCTCTGGATTCCGCTCCCCCCCGCCACGCCAGCCCCATCGCCTCACTCACACGCCGCTTCACTCGCGCTGCCTTTTCCGGTGACCAACCACAAAAAAGAAAGGGAGGTTGGTCGATGGAAAAGGCAGCGCAAGTGAAGCGGCGTGTGAGTGAGGCGATGGGGCTGGCGGGGCGGGGAGGGGAGCGGAGCAAAGCTCTGGATTCCGCTCCCCCCCCGCCACGCCAGCCCCATCGCCTCACTCACACGCCGCTTCACTCGCGCTGCCTTTTCCGGCGACCAACCTCCCTTTCTTTTTTGAGGTTGGTCGCCGGAAAAGGCAGCGCGAGCGAAGCGGTGGGTGGGTGAGCGGCGGCGGCGGCGGCGGGGCGGGGAGCGGAGCAAAGCTCTGGATTCCGCTCCCCCCCCGCCACGCCAGCCCCATCGCACTGGGCCGAGAGGGCGGCGGGGCTGTGCGGAGCAAGCGAGGGAGCCTCCTTCCCTCCGAGCTTGGCGGCTTGCGCGGGGAGGTCCGGCTGCCCCCTCAGCGTCTCTTCCCCAGCCCCGCCGTTTCCACCGGGTGTGCCGGCGGATTGCTTTGCTCGTTTCCTAGGCCCGAGAGGAGGCGGCGGCCCGGCTGTGGTTGTCAAGCGGCTTCGCCAATCGGTGCCCGGGAAAGCGGCTCCGCGGGGCCCGGCGGCGAGGCTTGGGCGGGGTGACAGCGCAGCCGCCTGAATGGGAAAGCGACGAAAGGGGCGGTGAGGGCAGGCAGTGGCTGCATAGAGGAGCTCCGAGGAGCGGCGTTTCCCAGGCGTTGGTGGCTGGACCCTGTGTGGCAGGGGCGGCCGGCGCTCCCCTCCCCTCCCAGGTGCCGGTCGAGCGGGGCCTCGCCGGGGCTCTTCGCAGGCGGGGTCCCCGCGGCCCTTTCCCCCCTGGCCCGCCGGCTTCAGTTGCGGGCGCAGAAGCTTCCCGATTGCGAAGCCAATCCAGAGCGTTTGGTGGAGCCCTGCCTGGAACTTAACCTCTTCCACGACTCCGCGAACCTCCCCCGACTGGCGCTCCAACTCCTCCGCCTGCCAAGTTCTTCCTTGTCGGAGCAGCCTTTCTCCGCTTGGCTGGGACTCTGCCACTTCTTCCCCATCTCCGTGACAGACAGAACCCGTGAGGCATAAGTTGAGGCTTTTCCTCAGGGGAAAAAAAACCCCTGACCGAAGGCGGGCGGGTGGGCGGTCGTCAGGCGTCACCTCAAAGCACTTCTCCTCGCCCTTTCTCGGCACGCTAAGAAGCCGGCTGGCGCGCGCGCGCTCTTGGTGTTGCCAGAACGCCCGCTTCCCCCGTGGGGGGCTGCGGAGCTTTTCCCTCGCTCCAGTTCGGAGCCTCGACGCCTCCCTCCCCTCCGCCCCCGGCAGGAGCCTCCTAGGTGGCCGATGGAGCCGGGAAGGAAGAGACGCCGAGGGGGGCAGCCGGACCTCCCCGCGCAAGCCGAGCCCCGAGCCTCTCCAGCTGCGCGCCGGGCCAGCAGGCTGCGCAGGGAGAGCCTGGACCGCCGCCGCCCCAGCCGATGGCCGCCTAGGAGCCTCCCTGCGCAGCCTGCTAGCCCGGTGCGTGGCGGGCGGCTTTCGGACACCCGCCGAAAGACGCGGACGCCTCCCTCCCCTCTGCAGGGGGACGAGGGGAGGCGCACCGGGAACCTCTCCTTGGCGCAGGGAGCTTCCTTCTGGCTGGGGCAGCAAGCGAGCTGGAGGGGCGGGTTTTCTTCCCGGTCTCTTGCTGCCCCAGCCAGAAGGAAGCTCCCTGCGCCAAGGAGAGGTTCCCGGTGCGCCTCCCCTCGTCCCCCTGCTGCGGGGTGAGTGAGTGAGCGGTGGCGGCGGCGGGATGGGGAAGGGAGGGGAGGGGAGGGACGCAAAGCTCTGGATTCCGCTCCCCCCCGCCACGCTCCGCTCTTGCAGCGCGTCCATCTTCCCTCCCCTCCGCCCCTGTGTTTCCCTGAAAGCAAGATACACGTCTTACGGTCGGGGCACGGCTTACGGTCGGGGCACGGCTTACGTTAGCCGACCCCCCTGACACCCCCGATACGTCTGACAATCAGGGGTGCCTTGCTTTCGGGGAAACACGGTATGATATCGACCACGCCACCAAAACCACCAGCTGGGTCACCACGCGGGACAGGTGAGGAAGGACGGACCGGAGGAGGCTGAGCCAGTGGGCTGGGGAGGAGCCTTACGGGAACGCCCACGGCCGCGGGGTGTTTTGTAGCCGGTGGGAAATTGCAGGAAATGGGGGCAGGGTGTTCTGGGGCCGCTGGGGTGTCCGGTGGCCAAGCAGAGGAAGCTCAGCAGCAGGCCAGAGACAAAACTTACTGTTTTTGCTTGTTCTCTCTCGCTTTCTGCCGCTTGTTCTCTGTCTCGCTTTCTGTCACATGCTCCGAAAACGAAACTTCCTTAGTTTATTGACTTTTGAACGCCAATAGAATAGAGTCTCTTGAATAGAGTCTATTCTATTGGCTTTCAAAAGCCAATAGAATAAGTGGGAGTAGCATAACTAAGGAAAAGGGGAAAAATGGCGGACTGCGTTTGGCGACCCCCATGAAATGGTCGTTCGACCCCAAATGCGGTCGCGACCCACAGATTGAGAACTGCTGCTTTAAACCCACAATACACTAAGGCAGAAGCTTGTCCACCTCAAGGATAAACACCCAGGTATAAACTGAGCAATGTGATATATGAAATACAATGCAGTGAGATATGTGCAGATCTGTACATTGGTGAAACAAATCAACCACTTCATAAATGCATGGCACAACATAGGAGATCAAACCCATTAGGATAAGATTCAGAGGTCCATCTGCATTTGAAAGACAAAGATTGTTACCGTCGTCCCGGTACAACCAGCTGACTCCATCGCTGTCTATCGGGGGCGAGTCAGTGGCCCCCACGGGAAGGGCTCGCAACTTGGGAGTCCTCCTAGATTCACGGCTGTCCCTTGAGGACCATCTGACGGCCGTGGCCGGGAGGATGTTTTACCAGATTCATCTGGTACGCCAGTTGCGCCCCTTCCTAGATAAGGACGCGCTACGCACGGTCACCCATGCCTTCGTCACTTCCAGACTGGACTATTGTAATGCTCTCTACATGGGGCTCCCCTTGAAGTGCATGCGGAGGCTTCAACTGGCACAGAATGCGGCCGCGCGGGTGGTAGTGAGGGCACCCTGGCGGGCACGAATGCCCCCCATCCTGCGCGAGCTGCACTGGTTGCCGGTGGCTTTCCGGGTGCGCTTCAAGGTACTGGTTACCACTTTTAAAGCGCTCCATGGCATAGGACCCAGTTATTTACAAGACCGCCTTCTGCCAGTAAATACCTCCCATCGACCAGTTCGCTCCCACAGAGAGGGCCTCCTCAGGGTGCCATCGGCTAAGCAGTGTCGGCTGGTGGCGCCCAGGGGGAGAGCCTTTTCTGTGGGGGCACCGACAATGTGGAACGAGCTCCCCCCTGAACTCCGGACGTGTCATGATTGCCGCACCTTCAGAAGAGAGTTGAAGACTCATCTCTTCAATCAAGCCGGCCTGGCCTAAATCTCCTCGGGTTTTAAATTTTTAAACAAGGCTGTTCGGGTTTTAGAATTGGGTTTTTTAACAGGTTTTTAGTAACAGCCTTGTATTTATTTAATTTAATTTAATTTTAAATATTTATTGTTTTATATGTTTTTATTGGGTTGTAAACCGCCCCGAGTCCTACGGGAGAGGGGCGGTATAGAAATTTAATAAATATAATATATAATATATCACTCTTTTGAAGATAGCAAAGTTCATATTTTGGATAGAGAAGACCATTGATTTGAAAGAGGGATAAAAGAATCCATCTATGTTAGAAATGAACACCCCTCCCTCAACAGAGGGGCAGGAATAAGACATCACCTATTTCCAGTTTACAACATAGCCCTTGCAGCAGTTCCAAGAAGATTCCACAACCAATTGCACTGGTTCAGGTGATTCAGGTGACCCTGAGGGCACAGACAAATCTCCAAGTGGCCTCAGCAGCTCTCAGAAAGTACTAACGACCATATGACTGCAAAGAAATACAATCATTCCATCCTGCCCCTACCATCTTATCAGAACCTATCCTTCCATTCCCCCCCATCCAGTCTAAAACTGTCAGTATCTGTCCTTCCATTCCCCCCCCATCAGAATTGCTAAAACTTCTTGGATGAAAAAAGAAACGTTTTCTTCTTCCTCCTCAAAGAAAAAAGTCCAGTTGCCTTTTGAAGAAAAAAGCATCATAGAGACAACCGTGACTTGGATGACTGAGAATCTCCACAGACATATAACTTTTTAGTGATTTCATTGGGTTGCATCCAGGAATCTGTGAACATAAGACAGTATATGGATACTGGTGACAAATATACTGAGCCAAAGATAAAAGTTTGATATAACACATAGCAAAAATTACAAAAAAACTATTATGTGCCAGACCTAACCAGCATGTTGCTGAAAATATTATTGGATGCATAAAGACTGACCAAAACAGAAGGATTTCCCTTCTGAGAATCACCCTAACTCAGTGAAATGGCCTCTATCACTGAATCTAAGCATTGGCCAATTTTCCTCGATCTTCTACAGGTAGTCCTTGACATAAAACAGTTCATTTAGTGACCATTCAAAGTTATAACAGCACTAAAAAGTGATTTATGAGTATTTTCACACTTATGATCTTTGTAGCATCCCTATGTTTGGATGCTTGGCAAGTGGTTCATATTTATGATCGTTGCTGTGTCCCAAGGTCATATGATCACCTTTTGCAACCTTTTGACAAGCAAAATCAATGGGGAAGCCAGATTTACTTAACAAACTCTGTTACTAACTTATCAACTGCAGTGATTCACTTAACTGAGGCAAGAAAGGTCGTAAAATGGGGCAAAACTCATTTAACAAATGTCTAAATGAGGTCAAGAGGCAAAATAGTGCAGCAAGAGGCCTGTATGCAAATTTGAAGGGTTCCTCTTCTCCATATTTTGAAGTTCACTTATTCCTACCACCGTTATGTGGCTACCATAGTTAGAATTCATAACAATATTTGCTTTGTTGCTGATAGTCAGATAAGAATATAATTAGAACAGCTCTGGAAATACTATAGATGTTGAGAGAGATATAAATCAAATATATCAAACTGGGAAATTCTGCAAGAGTAATTCCTATCACATAAATTACCATTGTGTAAATGTCTATCTGTACATGTTTAGAAATCACTCTGAACAGGAAAATTTATACCATTAATCTGTACTCATCCAAGAAACGCGTGAAAATTGAATTTCATTATTTGAATTAGACAATTAAGAGTTCAAGTGGCTTACAATGCTTGCATGCTTATAGCATACAAATTAACTGAGCAAACCACGATTCTCTGCTGCCCTTATCTGAACCTGAAAGACTCAAAATATCTGAACTGACATCTTTCATATATAATCTTCAATACAGCAAGATCAATAATGTCACTGTGTTGTGTTCTAAATTTCCTATAATAAAAACACTTGGATTGTCATGCAAATCACATCCTAAACATAGGGAATCTATGCTTATATATGCTAAATATTTACATTAATTGTTGAGAATCAGTTCTCTGTAACAGAAATATTTCAAGAAAAAGAAACTGAAAGTTCACTATCACTTTTCTTATACCCTTTTACAGTCAAAACTACTGAATGTCATTCTTTAACATTATTATCTCCTGGATCTTCCTCTCAGGCTTACTGGCTTACTTTGTCCCATCAAATAGTGGAAACACTATCCAGCAATTCTTTAGATCAGCGGTTCTCAACCTGTGGGTCGCGACCCCTTTTGGGGTCGAATGACCATTTCACGGGGGTCGCCAAAGAATGCAGTCCGCCATTTTTTCCCCTTTTCCTTAGCTGTGCTACTCCCTCTTATTCTATTGGCTTTTGAAAGCCAATAGAATAGACTCTCTTGAATAGAGTCTAATTCTATTGGCTTTCAAAAGCCAATAGGAATTGTCCAGGCTGTCTCCGCCCTGCTGAGCCCGCCAAAAGTCCCAGTCTGCAAACGGTGCTGCAAGTTGTCTGCAGCAAAGGCGAGCTTTCTTGAAGTATCCACCCCTCCCTGCTGAGCAACTACTAAATGTAAGTAAAAGAGGGCCAAGGGTGGGAGGTGGGAGGCTGGCGGGTGCAGGGAAGGTAGATGGCGTGTGTGGGGCCCGGTGGGTGGCTTACCTCCCTTGGGCTGGGCCACCTGGTGGCCCAACCGGTGGTCGGCCTGCACTGTCGCTGCTGCTTGCCATGGCCGCCCAGGAGCACCTGGGCCTGCCTGCCTGCCAAGGTAAGGCTAGCGGGGCAGCAGTGGGCGCTGGGAGGCAGCTTGCGCGCATGGGGCCGACTCTCAGCTGGCTGTCGAGAGCCGGGCTGTATGTAACAGCCCCGTCGGTTCTCCACCGATGTCCGGATTCCGACCCAACTCCCAGATGACTGTCGGCAGTTGGGCTGTGCTCCTGGGGGCCATGCGGACGTCGGCCGGCTGCTGGCTGCATCCTCCCTGTCTCCCAGCTCATGGCAAGCCCTGGGGCTTGAAACGCACCCCCGACGCCACCCAGCTGCGTGGGTGGCCGGTCCGAGCCAGGTCTGGGCCGCTGCCTCCACGCCGCGCCGGAGCTTCCCCCCGCACTGCCCGGCCCACCTCCCTCACTGTCAGAGGCTGCCTTGGCCCTCTGGGGCCCAGCGTGGCCCTGGGGCTGGTGGGCAGGAGCGGCTCCTTCCTGGCTTGTCGGGCTCCGGGCCTTGGAAGCGGCCAGGCGGCAGGGAAGAGGGCGATGCCCGCATGTGCGTCGGAGGCCAGCCGGAAGGGAGGGTAGAAGTTCCGAGCAGGAATTGGCGCTCTCGCCGCGCCCCTCTCGCGTCTGACGAATTGGGAAAGGCTTTGGCGGTGAAGGGCTACACAGCGTGGAAAGGGGCTCCCATGATCCCGCCACTGCGATGGCGCTCAGGAGGTTGGAGGGGCGGGCAGGTCCCGGGGGGGCAGCTGGGAGAGGGCAAGAGGTGCCGTGATGAGGATGGGGGGCTCCAGACTATCATCCCCAGCAGCCCTAAAATGCACTGTGGAAGAGTGGGGAATGCTGGGAATTGCAGTTCATCACCATTTGGGAAAACACGACTCTTCAAAAATCAATCCTCTTCTTTCCTTCCTTCCATCTCCTTCCCTTCCCCTTCCATCTCCTTCCTTCCTTCCTTCCTCCTTTAATCTCCTTCCTTCTCCATCTCCTTCCTTTCCCCTTCAATATTCCTTCCTTCCATCCATCACCAACTCCATCCCTTCACCTTCAATCTCCCCCTCTTCCTTCCTTCCTCCTTCAATCTCCTTCTTTCTCCATCTCCTTCCTTTCCCCTTCAATCTTCCTTCCTTCCTTCCATCTCCATCCCTTCCCCTTCAATCTCTCTCCTTCCTTCCTTCTCCATCTCCTTCCTTCCTTTCTTTCCCCTTCAATCTCCTTCCTTCTCCATCTCCTTCCTTCCTTCCTTCCATCTCCATCCCTTCCCCTTCAATCTCTCTCTCCTTCCTTCCTTCCTTCTCCCTTCAATCTCCTTCCTTCTCCATCTCCTTCCTTTCCCCTTCAATCTTCCTTTCTTCCCTCCCTCCCAACATTTTTGAGCAAGGAAGAGTAAGCTTCTCCAGTGAGCATTGCTATATTGTTTTTGTGATTAATCACTATGCTTTAATTATGTTCAATTCATAACAATGAAAATACACCCTGCATATCAGATATTTACATTACGATTCAAAACAGTAGCAAAATTACAGTTATGAAATAGCAACAAAAATATTTTATGGTTGGGGGTCACCACAATATGAGGAACTGTATTAAGGGGTCGGGGCATTAGAAAGGTTGAGAACCACTGCTTTAGATGAAGGTAAAGAATATATTCTGCATTCTCTAAAGCGTAACATTCGTTATCCTTCCAAAACAGAGATCATTTCTTGTGAATTGAATAACTGCTATCCATGCTGATAGGGATAAAATACGGATACAGCATTTCTCTCTCCAGATTTGCAATTAAGACTTAAAGGATCTGCATAACCTTTTTCTTTTAGTCTCAAAGGTGTTTTTTCAAAGGTAACTGGCCTATTTTTCCTTGAGGAAGAACACGTTTTGCTTCTCATCCAAGAAACTTCATCAGTTGTGACTGTTCTAATGAAGGATGAGAAGCGAAACGTCTTCTTCCTCAAGGAAAAACTGGCCAGTTGCCTTTTGAAAAAACACCTTTGAGACAACTACCGGTATGACCTGGATGACTGAGAATCTCATAGACTTTCTCCTTTAGCCATCTCATAGAACCCGTTTTCAGAACTCAATCTTCGAAAACATACTACTGTTGTGCAAAATCAGGGTGACTGCATGCAACCAGTAGTAAACAAAAGGCTATCTTAAACACTTCACTAGAACCAGTTACCACCGTCGCTCTCAAATACTCTCAAGTATCCGAGGTCAGTCTCGCATCTGATTGAACCCATCCGCCCCCGGCAGTCTGCGCGTAACTTTGTTGCCGACCTTCGTCAAACGAACAAAATCTTCGCCGACAGTGTCGATGCGATAAGACTGTTACCAACAACGCCGTTTTCCAGAAATGGCGTTTTTCAAAGATGTGAACGAGACTATCTGACGACTCTCCAAGCTTTGGATTCCCTTCGGATCGAGCTGGGGCCTAGTTTCCCCCAAGTCTGTCCACCAGAAACGGCGAGGTCGCAGGCTTCGGGACACAGCCTTTGTCTCCCTTTCACTGCAGCACACGAATTCACGCACCGCCCCCCCCATCGAGACTTTACCTTTCTCCGTCACGAACACGGAAGCCGTCTCACTAGACGGCACCTCCGAAGGAGCGAAGCAAACGGCCAGTCTTCGTTAGTATGGCCTCGACGTAAGAGATTCTCGGCCGCGGTAGTCTCCTTGGCGCCCTACGATCTCCGGGAAAAAGACCTCGCGCGCCAGAAAGCAGGCCGCTCCCCCAGCGCGTTCGCTACAGATCCCGCTCCCGTAGTCACATGACCCTCGGCTGCAACTATAAGCCGAGAGCAAAACGTCCCACTGCCCTGGAAAAAAGGCAGATCAGCGATACCACCCAATCAGATTTCGAAGGAGAAAAATAACGTGACCGGCTGGCAGGCACGCGACGCTACCTGCCAACGAGACACAGACAACCGGCCCCTGTTGCCCAGAGGCATTCTGGGAAGGTCCTCCAGGCGCCTGGCGACGATGAGGCGGAAGACTTGGGCAGCGGCGACCGCAGAGCGTACTCTCCAGCGCCCCCAGCGGCAAGAAAGGAGGACTGTTCGTAAATCCCGGGTTAACCATGTCTTCAGCAAGCCGCCCGGCGCTCATCCGACCTCAGTTGATCTCGAAAAACGTAGCGGGATCGGTGGGAAGGTTAGGTTACCGACCCCGAAGCAGCAGCAAACAACTTTCTGTCCCGCGGCCTTAAAAATGGCACGGGCAGGTCTCCCTAATCCCCCAGGGGTTGATTCCGAATTGAAGATGATTTTATTTTCTCATCTGACCGGTTACTGAACGGGTCTTCCGCAATCTTGAGGTCACCAGTTAGTTTGGGCTCTGATTCGTATCATTGCTGCGTAGCTTGAACCATCGGCGGGAAAATGCTGCTCCGAAGCTTTAACCAACGTTTAATGCCTTGTTTCAATTGATTTGAAAGAGTTAGTTCCTTCAGTTTAAGATAGAGAAATTGAGCTGAAAGGGAGTGACCGGTGAACCCTTGGTGGAGGAGTGAATTTGCATTTGGGTCTCCCGTGTCTATGTGTGATGCTATCCCTTAACTAACATCACACTTCCATTGAGAAGTCATTGCCAACCTTTTTTATCTCCCAAGTTCATAGGGAGAGAAGAAAATACTAGCTGCTGTCATAACATGATTTCATGCCCCATGTGTTTTACCCAGGAAAGACTGATGTTTTTGTTTTTGTCAGGAGGGGTAATGTGCCCAGCTAGCTTTAAGGACAGCAAGGCTTCTATTGTTGCTGGCGCTTCCAGTTACAAAATACCAAAATAGGGAGCTGATGAACTGAAAAACTAGTTCAAGGAGAGATCTGACAATCCCAACAAAAGAATCTGCTGCTTAGATTGTGATGTATTATTAAACTGTGGTTTAAATCCTATACTTTAAAATAACACATGAATAGCCAATTTATAATAATCTATACTAGTAGAAATTCTAAAAAAATATCTGATGACACATTTAATAAATGTGCAGGCAAATATTTGCAGAGGATATCCTGGCTAGGTTTTCATATGGTCTTCGTTTTGTTTTGGCTTAGTATGAAGGGTGAACCCAATTACTTGTCAAAATCAAGATTAGTGATGTAATACAATGTGTGAACACAGCAACTATGGTAAGCAAATCTGGATTCATTAACTATGTCAATTTACTTTAGAAGATTGTTATTAATCAGTGAAAATTAATACTAGATAGTGCAATCCTATAGAAAGCTTACTGCTTTTGTCAAAATCACACCATAAACTCAAGCTCTTTTATAAGTAAACATCTGTGATCAGAATGATGCAACAACAGCACAACACTGCTTTGCTATCTCTAGCCCCTCTCCCTCCTCCATTGACAGTCCTGTAAAGATGTATGAAATACATGTTTAGATGTACAGGTGCTATTGAATTGAGCAAGTCTTATTCTTAGAGAAATATTTTTTTCTTTTCTTTCAAGAAATCCCACCATGTTCAAAGAAATTATTCTAAATTAGCAAGTTTCAGACTGAGATGTTGGAGTATAATTCTGTATTTACTTGGAATGTATCCCATTTAGCTCAATAGTATTCACTAATTTGTAAAAGTACCAAAGAATACAACCTTACGTGACGTAGCATTTTCCTGGGCATATATTTCACAGTGCTGAATGGGACTGCTACATAGCAAACTGTTGGTTTGCCTTGTCAGACAGAAAATCATTAGGTAGTCTTTTATTACAGTATCTACTGCTGCTCTAAAATCAGTTGGTTTTGCATAATTTGAACAAATCAAGCTCTTTGAAGCAGAATTAAGCAAAGGAAAGTTACTCAGTATGAATCATGACAATTGTGGCAGTTACTTAAAATAATTTGACTCACTGTTTGGACTATTATCTGGCCAGAACTCAGGATTTGTAAGTGGGAAATGCACATGCACACACCCACGTATAGATATTTCTTGTCCTTCTTTTAAACCCAAAAAAATCTACATTCTAATATGTTTAAAAAGTACAGCATAGTACAATATATGTACATAGTCTTTTGTATAAAATCTTGTAATTTAAAAAACTATTAGTATTTATCCATATTCTCCCTTTTTAACAATTTAAAGTGCTTCAAGTTTTAAAAATATTTCATTCCCCCATTTTAATGCTGGAGAAATTGCTCCATAATTTATCTGAAAAATTGCTGTGTGCCTTGAAAATGAATGTATGACACCATGCCATGATTTCAGTCAAACTAACAATTCTCATTCCAGTAGTTATGAGAGAATTCATACCAGTGGTGGCGTTCAAATATGTGAACAACTGGTTCTCTGTGTGGATGCCACTTCTGGAAGTCCATTCTGGGCCTGAACAACAAAAAATTAGCTACTGGTTCTGCCGAACTGGTGCGAACCGGCTGAATCCTACCACTGATTCATGCTACTATACATCTGACATCTTCCCTAACATCTTTGCAAATGACTATGGAATTAAAATGATCATTTGAACAACTGCTCTGAATATCATGTTCTGAGTTTCATGTTTTAGTACTGCATATTTTACAAGCTGTTTTGAAAATTATTTGTAGGTCAGAGAGAAGAAATTCATGTCTTAAGCTAGATCCATGTCTTAGGCTAGATGGTCCCTTGTGATTCAATGTATTTATTCAAACTATGAAAGGCTTAAAATATTGTAGGAAGATGTATCGTGCTTTATGTAAACTAATCTTTCCCCAGCCATAAAAGTTGGATGCAAGTTTCATTATTGTTTCAGTCATATCCTTTAAAATTATCCCAATTTAAAAAATATGCAAGTAAACACATGCAAGTAAAAGCTTCCCACTCTTGTGGTAGGCTAATATTTATTTTGAATTTTATTTTATTTATTTATATTCCATTTTTACTATTGTTTATAAAAAAACTCAAGGCAGTGAACATACCTAATACTCCTTCCTTCTCTTATTTTCTCCACAACTCTGTGAGGTGAGTTGGGCTGAGAGAGAGTGACTGCCCAAGGTCACCCAACTGGCTTTCATGGTCAAGGCATGGCTTGAACTCACAGTCTTTTGCTTTGTAACTTGGTGCCTTAACCACCAGATGAAACCAACCATCTTATATCTTAACTTGATCACTGAGTCTATGTTTACCTTGAAAAAAAAATAGACTCCAAATTATTTTTCAACTGGTGGTCTGTACTTTTTGTATTTCACTATTATTTAATTACCAAACTGAACAGCCCCATATTCCATTTGGGCAAGGAGAGGAAAACTTACTGCAGTCCAGTGGATGTTCTACCATATGCATCCACTGAGTACAGTTGGAGAGAGAGGAGTACACACCATTAGGAACATAGCAAACCAACAACCATATTGCCAATATACTTAGAAGTTCTGCCCATTCAGGGCTTGCAAGCCATCAAAACATAAAAGGAGCCAATGAACCCATGTTGACAGGATCCAATCTCCTGAACAATGTGACACTGTAATGCAGGCAGTTCTTCAGGTTGAGATTTAAGTCAGTACTGTATAAGCTTAAAGGAGCAGCCACTTTTTCCTTTTGCCTGTAGAATTCATGAAAGGAATTAGAATGGAATTATGTCAGAATCCATTTATATTTCATTCTATCTATCTCCTCTGATCTAAAACCAAATCTCACCTTCCCCTGAATTCTGCCATACTCCCAAGGGGGAGGGGGGATATGCCTGCGGGGTTATGACTTTCACTTCCTCTATTTGCTACAATGTAACCTTTTGTTTATTGCCGCTGGGTCTCTGCCCATTACAATGTAACAAATTGCCTCCTGCACTATGCATCTCTCTGAACTTTCTTCTCCCTAACCTGGCAGTTAGGAAAAGAGGGGGGAAAGAAATACAAACATCCAGAACCTGGCTTATTTCTCCGGTCTCAAAAGGAGGTTTAAAGAGCTGTGGAACGTCATACTACAAACAGAGCTGGACTGATGTTATCTTCCCTTTCCCACTATGGACTTAACACCTGGAGATTGGCCGGTCTGAACTGACCAGATGAATTGTGGGATGGGGTTTGCTTAGGGACCCTTTAAAGCAGTGGTTCTCAACCTTTTTAATGCCGCGACCCCCAATCAGTCGTAAGTTGAGCACTACCCAACCGGTCGTAAGTCGAGGACTTCCCAACCGGTTGTAAGTTGAGGACTTCCCAACCGGTCGTAAGTCGAGGACTTCCCAACCGGTCGTAAGTCGAGGACTTCCCAACCGGTCGTAAGTCAAGGACTTTCCCTGCCTGGGTGCGCCGCGCATGCACGGTGCCGCCCCCTGCACCGGCCGAGACATAGCTGGCAAGGGGCAGTGATGGCTCAAGGCGACCACTGGCTGGGCCACCAGCTGACCCAGCCCAAGGGAGGTAAGGCACCCGCCGGGCCCCATGCGTGCCAGCAACCCTCCCTGCGCCCGCCGGCCTCCCACCTATTTATATTTATTTATTTATTTAATTTTTATGCCGCCCTATTCCGGAGAACTCAGGGCGGCTCACAACATGATAGAAATCACAATAAAATACATAAATATAAATATATAAATATAAAAACCCCGAAGTTAAAAAAAGAAAAACCAATCATTCTACAAACATACACACAAACATACACTGGCTAGGGGCAAGGTGTTAGCTGCCCCAGGCCTGCCGGCAAAGGTATGTTTTAAGCAATTTATGAAAGGCGGAGAGGGTGGGGGCGACACGGATCTCCGGGGAAAGTTGGTTCCAGAGGGCCGGGGCCGCAACAGAGAAGGCTCTTTCCCTAGGCCCCGCCAGGCGACACTGTCTGGCTGACGGGACCTGGAGAAGGCCGACTCTGTGGGCCCTAACCGGCCGCTGGGATTCATGAGGCAGCAGACAGTCCCGTAAATAACCTGGTCCGATGCCATGTAGGGCTTTATAGGTCATAACCAACACTTTGAATTGGGTTCGGAGACCAATTGGCAGCCAAATGCACCTCCCACCCCTGGCCCTCTTTTACTTACATTTTTAGTAGTTGCTCAGCAGGGAGGGGTGGAAACTGCTACACAGCTTGCCTTCACTGCAGACAACTTGCAGCACCGTTTGCAGACTGGAACTTTTGGCGGGCTCAGCAGGGCAGAGACAGCCTGGACAATTCCTATTGGCTTTTGAAAGCCAATAGAATTAGACTCTATTCAAGAGAGTCTATTCTATTGGCTTTCAAAAGCCAATAGAATAAGAGGGAGTAGCACAGCTAAGGAAAAGGGGAAAAATGGCGGACTGCGTTGTTTGGCGACCCCCGTGAAATGGTCGTTCGACCCCAAATGGGGTCGTGACCCACAGGTTCAGAACCGCTGCTTTAAAGTATCGATCTGTAAAGAATCCCTCAGATCCTGTCTATTGTGCCTGCTATCAACTACTCTTAATAAAAGTTCCTGTTGGAAGAAATTGTTTCCAAGAGTTCTGCTTTCTTAAGATGTGGGATTGAAGTGGGTCCTTGCGAATGGAATGGAGTGGAGTGGAATGGAATGGAATAGAATAGAATAGAATAGAATAGGAATAGACCTAGGAGGTCTTCTAGTCCAACCCCCTGCCCAGGCAGGAAACCCTATACCAGTGGTTCTCAACCTATCTGATATGCAGGATGTATTTTCATTATTACAAATTGAACATAATTAAAGCATAATGATTAATCACAAAAACAATATGTAATTATATATTGTTAAATATTTATTTCTAATTACAAATAAATGTAACAGTCTTAATATAACAACAGTAAACTACATTGCTACATTTTTCAACAGTATGCATAAGAAGCCAATGTCAGTGCGAAGGTTGAGATTGTGTATTTCTCACCAGATCAGAAATTCTTGGGGCAATCTTTGCAAGAGCACAATGAAGATCATCTTCCACAACAAGTCTACTTCTGTATTTAGACTTGATAACCAACAAGCTGGAAAACCTTGTTTCACAAAGATATGTTGTTGGAAATGGAAGAAGAAGGGGCAACACAGTCTCAGACAGAACAGGATATGACTGCAAACATTTGATCCAGAATTTTATAACTGGCTGTCAGAATCCAATTATATTTCATTTCTAGTTATCGACTTTGGAAAACCCCATTTCTGCCCTTTCTGGATTCTGTCATACTACGAAGGGGAAGGGGGATGAGCAAAGGGGTTTTATGGCTCTCACGTCCTTCATTAAAACTTCAAAGGGACGGAATGTGGATCTCACCCAGAGGACTGACCATAACAATATGGCCCACAACTGGCAGCGCCAGTAACCACCAGAGCCCAAGCTAAATTAAAACCACAGCTGGGCAGCCAAACCGGAATTGAATTCCGGAAAAGTCTGGAAACAGATGAATGGTTCCAGAAAAAAAGAAATGTGTACACAATGAAAGCCTTGGGTGGGGGAAAAGTTATATATACCAACAACCCAAAGAGTCACATTCATGCAGGTTTGCCATGACACAAAATCAGCAGGGCATTTTGGATTTGTAAAAACATTACACTTAATTAAACGGCAATTTTGGTGGCCATCCATGAAAAAGGACATAGAAAGTTACATGGCCAGCTGTCCAAAGTGTGCAACTGCAAAGAGGTTGCAAGGGAAATCGCCCAGACTGTTACAAACAGTGGCAAATCCCTCAGCCCCCTGGAGGGAAATAGCTATGGATTTTATAGTGGAATTACCAGAAAGCAATGGGAATACTGTTGTCTAGACGGTCACGGACTTGTTTTCCAAACAGGTGCACTTTATCCCTTGCCAAAAGATTCCCACCACAAAAGCCTTAGTGAAACTTTTCGTCCAACATATTTACAGATTGCATGGGGCACCCCAATGCATCATCTCTGATAGGGGAGTACAATTTACGTCTGCATTTTGGAAGCAATTTTTATCCCTCTTAGGGACCACTCAGGGACTGACATCTAGCCATCATCCACAAGGAAATGGGCAATCGGAAAAATTGAACTCAGTACTTGAGCAATATTTAAGATGCTTTATTAATTTTCAGCAAACAAATTGGATGGACCTACTTCCTTTCGCAGAAGTTGCTTACAATAATGCAGTCCACTCCAGCACAGGTTACACTCCTTTTCAAATAGCCACTGGTCAAAGTTTCAACCCCATGCCAGAATTAACCCCAAATGAACCAGCGATCCCATCACTGAAAGAATGGATGGAACAATTACAAAACACCTGAGCAATAGTTAGAAAAGCACTAGATGAAGCTAGGCAGGCATACAAAGCACCGGTGGAAGAGAGACTTCAAAGAGGAGTAGATGAAAGCTGATGGCCCCATTGTTATGAATTAGTCCTTTTGGTGAGATCCACATCCAGTCCCTTTGAAGTTGTAAGGAAGGAAGTGAGGGCCATAAAACCTCTTTGTTCACCCTCCTTCCCTTCATTGTATGACAGAATCCAGAGAGGGCAGAAATGGGGTTTTCCATAGTCGATAACTAGAGATGAAA
The DNA here is from genome assembly GCA_034064705.1 of Bothrops alternatus. Lineage (NCBI taxonomy): Eukaryota > Metazoa > Chordata > Lepidosauria > Squamata > Viperidae > Bothrops > Bothrops alternatus. The sequence continues at coordinate 2,146,498 of JARGCV010000006.1, read as the reverse complement.
TGTAATTGGATTCTGACAAGAACTGAACCAAGTAGCTAAATCAGCACTTCTCTAAGAAAAAAAATACACAATTGAACTTACATTTATGGGGAGGATTTACAGGTCTAGAATTTATAAGAATAAATATTTAGTTTGCAAATTTAAATTTTAGTGAAGTACCCAGGTATTTTTTATACACTGTCAGTAACAAGGTAGAATCTGAAAAAGTTTCAACAAGGAAACATTATTTTTTTAAAACTACATTAAGTAACAAGATAAAAGTAAATAGATGCAACTAGGCCATGAAAAAGGCCACAAAAATAATTGTTGCTTTTTAAATTGAATTACTTATGAAATATTTGCACATGTACAGGCTATTCAGATGGGTACTATCCTTTGGATTAACCTAACCATTAAAATAATTTTTATAATTATTTTCTTCAGGTTGCAATGTATAAAAATGAAAATAGAAACAAAGGGGTTATATTAAAATTCCCATGACACCCATTGTATAACTTCAGAAGTATAGAAAAATGTCTCTCTGGACTTCAGCTTAATACCCAAACCAAGTTACATTACTGTGTAGTTATAACAAAGTGGATGCAGGTGATGTGTCTATAAAATTATTTAAGACTCAGCAATAGATGAATGGAGGTGATTTAATCCTGCTGGGGGTCCTAAAAGGGCCTAAGGTCACCCTGAAGAGATGATGAAGAAGGAGGGGTGCCTCATTGATCATGGAGAGACAGCAGTCTTTCCGTTCAATCTGAGGAAAGCCCTCCAAACCGGAAGGGAAAGACTGGCTACATTCCTGTGGCCAGCCATTAGCTGCTGACAACCTAAGAAAAGCACTAATTAGCTATTGTAAGCATGTTTGGAACTGGGTGAGTATATTGATCCTTTCTTTACTATTTTACAACTGACTTTCCCGGGAAAGGCTCCCAAGAAGTTAAAAACCTCTGAACATGAATGGAAGCGGCGTTTTAATTTCTTTTATGGGAGACAGAAAAACAATCCTGAAGTGGAAGTAACATAAAGCTACAGTTTTGATAAATTTGAGAACTGAGATAATTGTTAAGATTTTCTCTTTGAAAAAAAACCATTGAGGTGAAATATAAGAAATCAATCCTTTGTCTTAAGAGTGGAAAATGGATTTTAAATGACATCTAGTGGTGGATTTGAGTATAGCACTACAACTAGCTTCCTGGCTGCTTGGTAACTCCTAGCTTAATGGAGAACAACTGGCAATAAAGGAAAATATTTTGGCATACTTATCATCCTGACCTTCTTGGACTATAAACACTTACTGAGCTTGGACTTTTAATCTCAAGAACTATTGGGAGAGAAAGGAAAATTTGACTTCTGACTATGTCAGAGAGACGTTTGAGCTGTCTTCAGGGTGGTTAAACATTTTGAACACTTCGAACATTGTGGATTACAACCTTGCCTGACCAACAATTCTTGAACACCTGAGACAAAAGATCACTACAAAATATTGCTTTTAGGACTGGACCCATGTTCTGGAACTTATTGGATTATTAAAGGCTACACATAAAGAACAGAAAACTAGATGAAACTTTATTCTACTCTTATTAAGATTGGTGATATGAGAGGATCTCCAGGAATGATGCCACAAGAAAAATTAAACACCTTTCAGAAAGAAATATACTCCATGCTACAACTAATTCACCAAATAATTGTTGCACACAAAAAGGACATAAAAATGAGACTAAAAATAAATTTTGACAATATAAATGAGGAAATCTTCAAATTAAATCTACAACTAGAAAATTCCCAGACAATGACTACGAAGTATGAACAAATAAATCAGAAATCAGAAGATGAAGCAGAGGAAATGGACTTAGAGATGGAAGAGATAAAAGAAGGGAAATATAAAATATTATATACAAATAAAATGGTAACAACATGATAACAACAAAACAACAAAACTGGAAAAGACGCTTTACCCCTTAAGTCTGCAAAACATTCCTGATCATAAGGAAGATGTTAAAAAATGGAATATAGAACTGTCAGGGGAAATGTCACAACTTGGGAGACAAAACATGAAAAGAGAAATTGAGGGAGAAGGAAAGTGGGAATAGCTTAAGGAATATAAATGGGCGGAATTCCCCCCAAAAATACCCTACTTAAATTGTCTTCTTCATGCCAAGCAACCTTTATAAAAATAGAAAGAAAATTCCTGGGCGACTTAATTGCCCTGGCTTGGAAAGCTACTTGGCAAAGAAAGAAAGTGAGAGTTAGATTTAAAAAAAAGAATTGACCAATTAGAGGCGTCATTATATGTTTAAATATTTGTTTGAATATGATTAAAAGAACGGATGACTCTTAGATATAATCAGACTTTTATAATAAAAGATATGATTTAGAATTAAAATAGCATTCTCTTTTCTTTTTTGATATGGGAAATATGAAAATAAGAGGATGGCTGGCATGAATAAAACTTTTAGAGATATGAATGTAATTAATATTGAGAAAATCATAACTGGCAAATATTTCAAATATTGATGGGAAATCAAACCTTTATAAGAGCATGAAAAACAGGACATTGATTTATGAATTGATGCTATTGTTATTTGTACAATATTAGTAAAATATAATGAGGATGTTTATATCTAACTTTGTATACATCAATAATAGCAAGAATTGTAACTGTGTAATGAGGGGAAAATGGAAAAAATATGGGGAAGAAAGGAGGATCAGGGAAAAAATACTGGATTGTGCAATACTGAACAGATTTATATTGAAGAAGTTATTGTTAAATATATTAAGAGAATTTTAATTTCTCTATTGGTGAAAAATAAATCAGAAACTCAGTTGACTGCATTTAGCTAATTCAAAATAACTTCTTTATATTCATATCAAAATATTTACAATACCATACATTCTTCTTTACAGCAACATAGCTCAATTGAAGATTTCTTACAGAGAGATACAGAGACAAACCTGAGACTGGAAATCCAGCTTCCAACTTAATACCCTTTTTGCACAGACTCAGTAGCACTTTCTTCACATTGGCTGACTGAGTTACCACATGACTCTTCCTGCTCATGAATATTCCAACACTCCTCTCTTCATGACAGGAAGAGATACCAGACCTATTGACTTAACACATTCTCCATAGTGAACACTACCCAATGGTTTAGTCATCATGTCTGCCAAATTATCCTCAGAACAATGATGTAAACTAATCAATTTTCCTTTTACAGCTTCCCTGACATTACAATACTTAAAGTCTACATCAGCGGTTCTCAACCTGTGGGTCGTGACCCCATTTGGGGTTGAACGACCGTTTCACGGGGGTCGCCAAACACCGCAGTCCGCCATTTTCCCCCATTTTTTCCCCATTTCCCCTCGGCCGTCGTGCGCCACGGGTGCGCGATTCGACCCGTTGCGCCGCACATGCGCGGTTCGGCCCGCCATGCTGCGCATGCGCGGTTCGGCCCATCACGCCGCGCATGCGCGTTTCGGCCCATCGCGTGCACACAGCGCATGCGCGGTTTGGCCCATTACGCCGCACATGCGTGGTTCGGCCTGTCGCACGTGTGCTAAGCATGCACGATTCGTCCTGTCGCACCGCGCATGCGCGGATTGGCCCGTTGCGTGGTTCGTCCTGTCACGCCGCGCATGCGCGGTTCGGCCCGTCGGCGCGCACCGTGCATGTGCAGTTCGGCCGGTCACGCGTGCACCGCGCATGCACGATTCGTCCCGTCATGCCGCGCATGCGCGGATCGGCCCGTTGCACGGTTCGGTCTGTCGCGCTGCGCATGCGTGGTTCGGGCCATCACGAGCGTGCCACGCATGCGCGATTCAGCCCATCGCGCCCCTCATGCGTGGTTCGGCACATCACGCGTGCCATGCATGCGCGATTCGGCCTATTGCGCTGCGCATGCGCAGTTCGGCCCGCCGTGCGCGCTGCGCATGCGCGGTTCGGCCCATCACGCCGTGCATGCGCGGTTTGGCATGTCGTGTGTGCCACGCATGCGCGATTCGGCTCGTCGTGCCGCGCATGCGCATTTCATCCCGTTGCGCGTGCGCCACGCATGCGCGTTTTGGCCCATCAAACGCGCGCCGTACATGTGCGGTTCGGCCCGTCGCACCACGCATGCGTGGTTCAGCCCGTCACATGCGCCGCGCATACGCGGTTCGGCCCGTCGCGCTGCGCATGTGCGGTTCACCCCGTCGTCGCGCGGTTAGGCACGTCGCGCCACGCATGCACGGCGCAGGTCGGGATCACGCTGCGCATCTCGGCCTGAAAAAGGTTGAGAACCGCTGGTCTACATGTTTACTTCTGTTCTTCACCCTGTCACCAGTTGCCATTTGCACCATTGCCTTCAAATACCTTTACAGATTCTTTTTTTTTTAAAGTATTTTTATTAATTTTTACAAAATTTTTAACAAAAGATAAAATAATAATTCAACTGTAAACAATCATATACATATACAATTACCAAACAATCAAACAAAACTGCTCGGTACCCCCTCCCCACCACATCCTCCTAAAACAAAACTAACCCCCTCTTCTTCCCCTCTAACAACCTACTTATACCTTTCTCTACTTCCATCCCCTCCTCCCACCTCCATCCTGACCTCTCCCTCATACCCTCATACCCTCTTCCTACTTGCCTAGCCTTCACTCCTCCTTCTTCTTCCAACCAATGTGGTGCCCAGAGGCCACCCGAGCAACCCCTTGCTACCTAAAAAGAAAAAAGAAAATATCCATCCCCAAAACAGTTGAAAAAACATAAGATAACAATTATTAAAACCCTCCCACCTCCCCCCCAGGCTTCCCAGAGTGAATACAGGGTAAAAACGCAAGAAACCCCGCTAAACTACTTATACATAATTATTTAACTATAAAACAAATATAGTTCCTTCAATTGATATTTCTTCTGTGTATAATCTATCCATTTTTTCCACTGCATCAAAAATTGTTCATTTGAGTGGTTCTTCAAATATGCAGATATCTTAGTCATTTCCGCCAAGTTCACAACTTTTAACGTCCATTCTTCAATAGATGGTGTTTCAGATGTCTTCCAATATTGTACCACCAGCAGTCTTGCCGCCGTAATCAAATTCAAAATCAACTTGGTCTCTATGGTGGTACAGTCTTTTATAATACCTAACAAAAATAACTGTGGTGAAAATTCAATACGCTTTTTCAATATATTTTGTAGAATCCACCATATTTTTATCCAAAAAGCCTTAATTTTTTTACAAGTCCACCAAATATGAAAATAAGTAGCGTCCATGGAATCACATCTCCAACATTTGGGTTGCATATTTGAATACATAAGTGATAATTTTTTTGGGTCTAAATGCCATCTATAAAACATTTTATAAAAATTTTCTCTTAAATGCTGAGCTTGTGTAAATTTTACATTTTTCACCCATATCCTTTTCCAAGTTTCCATCATAATTGGATGTCCAAAATTACATTCCCATTTAATCATACAATCTTTAACTAATTCATTTCCAGAATCAATTTCAATTAAAACATCGTATAATCTTTTAATATGCATAATTCTTTGATCTCTAACTTGTTGGATTAATTTTCCATCCTTTAAAGAAAAACCCATCTTAACATCTTTTTGCCATCTAGCCTGAAATTGTATATGTGAATACCAATTATGGGCTATTCCTTCTTCCCTTAACCTATCTAGTGATTTCAGTTCTAAACTATTCCCCTCTTTAATTAAAAGCTTCTCATAGGGCACCACATCCTGGATTTGTTGTCTATTCATACTCTCTATTGCATGCCTGGGGACTGTCCATAAAGCAGTGGTTCTCAACCTTGGGGTCGTGACCCCATTTGGGGTCGCGAGACCATTTCGCGGGGGTCACCGGGCACTGCCGGCCGCCATTTTGTTTTTTTAATTTTTATTAATATTTTTTTTAATTTTTTAAATTTTTTTAAAAAATTTTTTTGGGCGCGCGCGTGCCGCGCACGCTCATATCCACCCGTCGCGCCGGAAAAAAAAATTAAAAAAATTAAAAAAATTTAAAAAACAAAAAACAAAATGGCGGCCACGACGGGCGGATCTGCGCATGCGCGGATTGGCCCGTCGCACGCGCCACGCATGCGCGCATCCGCCCATCGCAGCCGCCATTTTGTTTTTTTAAAAAAATTTTTTTAAATTTTTTTAAATAAAAAAAAACAAAATGGTGGCCCGCGACGGGCAGATGTGAGCATGCGTGGTGCGTGCGACGGGCCGATCCGCGCATGCGCAGATCCGCCCATCGCGGGCCGCCATTGTTTTTTTAATTTTTTTTAATTTTTTAAAAAAAAAACAAAAAAACAAAATGGCGGCCCGCGATGGGCGGATGAACGCATGCGTGGCGCGTGCAATGGGCCGATCCGCGCATGCGCAGATCCGCCCGTCGCGGCCGCCATTTTTTTTATTTTTTTAAAAAAAAATAATAAAATTTTTTTTGCGCGCGAGCGCACACGCGCACACCCCCGGGTCGGGGTCGCGGCGCGCATGGGCGGGGCAAGTGGGGTCTCAACCTCAGAAAGGTTGAGAACCACTGCCATAAAGGAATTTTACCATTTAACTTATAAGAATACTTTTTCCAGACACGCAACAGTGAATTTCTCAATAAATGTTCTTTAAAACCCCTATCCAACTTTTTATCATAAACTAAATACGCATGAAACCCATACAATAGTCCGTACCCTTCTATATTCAATATTCTTTCATTAGTTAAATTAATCCAATCACTTATTGCTACTAGAACTGCTGCATGATAATATAGCTTAAAGTTAGGCACTTTCAAACCACCTCTCTCTTATATCTTGAATAATTTTTAATTTAACCCTTGGTTTCTTGCCATTCCAAATAAATCTATTAATACCTTTCTGCCACTCTTCCAGATTCCCATCCTTTTTAAGTATTGGTAACATTTGAAATAGAAATAAAAATTTCGGCAATACATTCATTTTTACTGCAGCTATCCTTCCCAACATTGATAATTGTAATTTTTTCCAATTCTCCAACTCTAATTGTACTTTGTTCCATAAAAGTTCATAATTATTCTTATACAATTTCCCATTTGAAGCTTCTATGTAAATTCCTAAATATTTAACTTTCTTAACTATCTCACACCCTGTTATTCTTTCCAAATACAGTTTTAATTTATCACCTAAATTTTTAACCAACATTTTTGTCTTGGATATATTTAATTTAAAACCTGATACTCTTCCATAATTTTGAATAATCTCCATCAACCTCTGTGCTGACTGTATTGGCTGAGTCAATGTCACAAGTAAATCATCTGCAAAAGCGCATAATCTATAATCATGTTGTCTAATCTGAACTCCTTTTAATTCATCTGAAGCTCTGATCTTGTTCAGTAGAACCTCTAAAGTTAACACAAACAATAAAGGGGATAGAGGACAACCCTGCCTGGTACCTTTCTCTATATTAAATGAATCTGTTAGTTGACCATTCACAATAATCTGCCCTGTTTGTTTCTGATATACTGCTGATATAGAGTTGATAAACTGGTCCCCCATTCCCATCTTGACTACAAGTCTTTTCAAAAATAACCAGTTCAATCTATCAAAGGCTTTTTCAGCATCCAAAAACATAAGAACTGCCGGCACTTGAATATGTTTATCCAGATGTTCCAATATATTAACAAGTTGTCTAACATTGGTTTTCATCTGTCGCCCTTGTAGAAAACCAGTTTGGTCAGGATGAACTATTTGAGTTAAAACTGTCATTAATCTATTAGCCAAAATTTTTGCAAAAATCTTATAGTCGGTATTTAACAGTGAAATAGGTCTAAAGTTTTCCACTTGAACGTTGTCTTTTCCCTCTTTAGGGATCAAGGAGACATAAGCCGTTTTCCATGAAGGTGGTACCCGACCCTCCTCTTGGATATTTACAAATAACTCTCTCAGAGGTTTAACCATTTCTTCCTGTAGACACTTATAATAAATCGCTGTAAAACCATCAGTTCCAGGAGATTTTCCCATTTTCAATTGCTTAATTGCAGCAATAATTTCTTCTGATGTAATCAATGCATTTAATCTATCTCTTTGTTCCAGTGTAACTTTCAAAACATTTTGATTTTCTAAAAAGGCATCTATCTCTTTCTCTTGAACCTTCTCTTCAGAGTATAATTTGGTGTAGAACTCTAGGAAAGCTTTTTTGATAATTTCTTGTTGAAATACTTCTTGCCCCTTATATTCTACCTTCTCAATTATACGGGATTTTTGTTTTTTCCTTAATGTGTAAGCCAACCATCTGCCAGGTTTATTAGCATTAAAAATGTATTGTGTTTAGCATATTGTAGATTCCTGGCAACTTGGTCAGCCATCAGCATATCAAATTGTTTCTGTAAAAATCTTTAACCCTTCTTTAATATTACTATCATCTGGTTTCCTTATTAATAATAACTCCTTTTTCCTTATTTCCGCTTCTAACACTCTCCTTTTTTCCTCTTGTTTACGTCTATGCCTTATATTCATTTCAATTAAAATTCCACGCATATGAGCTTTACTAGAGTCCCACACAGTTTCTATTGCCGTTTCCCTGTTCATATTTAACATAAAAAATTCCTTCATGGCCTTTTTACATTCTTCCACATTTGCCTCATATTTAAACAAATTTTCATTAATTCTCCAAGATCTTCTAGTAAACTGACCAGTCATTAATTCCATCATAACCGGGTTATGGTCTGACAATACATTAGGTAAAATTTTTACTTTCTTTAAACTTAATATAAAATCACTAGTAGTTAAAATAAAATCAATTCTGGAGAATGATTGGTGTCTATCAGAAAAGAAAGTAAACTCTTGATCCCTACCATGTCTTTCTCTCCATATGTCTGACAGATTAAAATCATCCTTAATATCAAAAAAAGATTTAGGCAAGATAGAGCGCGATTGAGGAACAGATGAGATCTTTTTCTTATCCAAACCAACATCAAGAATACCGTTCCAATCTCCCATCAAAATACAAGATCTGTAATCCAATTGTATTAATTTTTTATGTAATAACTTATAAAATGTACCTTGTTGCTGGTTTGGAGCATATATACCTGTTGTGGGTGTCTCTAGACCAGCTTGGGAAATGTCAGAAGATGAAGAGGAGCAACCAGGCCCCTCTGGGTGCTTTCCCCTCCCGGCAGGAGAGACAGAGAGGGAGGAGATTTGCATGCAGTCTGAGTCAGACTCTCAAAGCAGAGACTCAGATTTGGAACAGGAAAATTTATGGCTTGATCCGAGATTCCGAAGGTTTGATAGGCGGAGGTCTCAGTTACGTGGAAAAAGGAAGCCATGGGGGAAGTGACGTATCGGAAACTATATTAGAAGGTGAACGAGGGACTAATTCTTTGTCACGAGCAACGTTAATATCAAGGAGTAGCCTGATACCTTGAGAAGTTCGTTTGAACTCAGTTTTCTGGTGTTTTTGGAATGTACGGAAGATTAATGAGATCTTGGACAACCTGAGAGATAAAGAGTGAGTTAATTGGAAGGGAGGGAGAGCATGTTTAAGCTGAATGTAAATAAGTCAGATTTGGCCGGTCCGCAAACAAAATGCCAGCAGCTTGCTTTGAAGTGAATCTCTTGAACTATGTTAAATAAAACTCTTAAAGAAATATTTCTGTGGATTTTACTAAGCTGAGAAGGGCCAGATACAACAATACCCATCAAGAGAACTTTCTTCCCATCTAGTAAAATTTCAATAGCTAAAAATCTACCTTGATTATCTGCTTCTATTAATTTAGCTTTTATATGATTTTTAACATAAATAACAATTCCATTTTTCTTCTCTAGAGATGCTGCCACAAAATGTGTACCCAACCTATTATTTATCAAATATTTCTGATCAGAAATTCTAATATGAGTTTCTTGTAAACAAATTACATCATTTTTACATTGCTTCAAATAGTGAAATATCTTCTTCCTCTTCTGTGGAGAATTTAAACCATTCACATTCCATGTCAAATATTTATTTGACATGACCTTTTTGTGAAAGCTTCTGCAAAGCCGAAACCACCTCCTCCTTCCTCTTAGGCCTTGCTCCCATGGCTTCCGAAGATGTCGATGCAGCTTGTTTTATATAAGTTGACTGTACTATTTTTCTTTGATCCGTAGTCTTGATAGCCTCACGTGTATGCCTTTGTTCCTTGGGCCTCTCAGCGACCAAAGGTTGAAAAATATCAATGCTCTGCACTGGCTGATCCGCCGCTACCTCTTTGTCCATATCTGATGTTGAAATTAGTTGAAGATCCATAAGTTGAGATGGTTCTATATCTTTTTCAAGAGCTGCCCTCTTAAGTCTTGGAGATGCAAATTTACCACCTATCAATATACTCTCAAAAAAGTCCTTCGCTTTAGCAACTGAGGTCAAACGATATCTGTTATTCTGGAAAAATAAAGAAAGTCCAGTTGGCACCTCCCACCTGTATTGTATCTCTCTTTTTTTGAGCTCCTCTGTCAAAAAAGCATAATCTTTCCTTGATCTCAACATTTTGGGAGGTATCTCTTTCAAAACCTGTACTTCTTGACCAGCAATACTTAATTGTTTATTATAAGCTTTAGTAAGAACCCAGTTTCTAAATTTTCTTGTACTGAAATATATCACAATGTCTCTGGGCAAATTTCTTTGTGCTGCTATACGTGAATTCATCCTAAATATGCGCTCAATCTGCCAAGCCACATTTTCAACCGTGTCCTCCAAAAAAGTTGCTAAAGCTTCAACAAAAATTTTTCTTAAATCCTCTTGAGTCTCCTTTGACATTTCTCTAAAACCTCTGATTCTAACAGCCATCTGCATCTGGTGATATTGTGTCAAGACAGTTTGATCCTGTAAATCACTTCTAATTTCCTCTAATTTTTCCTCCATCTGTTGCTCCACACCTTCCAACTTTTCTTCAACTCCCACAGTATAGTCCCATACTCCTTTAATAGCTTCAACAATATCTTCTCTTATCTCTGAATTATAAGCTTCTATCATAACTTTAAAATCTTTTTTCTGTTCTTCTATCTTTTCCTCCAGCTTATCCAACTTGTCATTTACTGTAGATAATGCTGTAGATAATGCAGAGGCCAGTGCAGTCTGCAGATCTTTCATTGTAAGCATTTCTGGAGGGGGTTGTGTAGAAGCTTGAGGTTCTGTCGGAATCAGCGATACGGGGGCTAAAGGGGCAGATTGTGATTTTGCTAGCTGCCCAGGGGAGGGTATAGCCGCCTTCGCTACAGCTGCCTTCTGTCTCGTCGTCATTTTTAAAAAGAAATTTTTTTTTCTTCTTAAGTTACCGGATTTTCCTCCCTTCTTAATTTATTTTAAGTTATTTTAAGTTCCAGTTACGTTGTGATTTAGTAAATAATTCAAGTCAAAATGGTTTCTCAAGCTTCACTTCCGCAAGAGAAGAGAAAGTTCAGTTTCACTTTCCAGCACTTTCACTTAGGACAAAAAACTATCGCCATCTTGAAAGGATTATGTTGATTTAAAAAAAGTAATAATTACATAGGCAGAAACAAAGAAGCAAAATACTTGCGTTACTCAAAGAACTCCTGTATTCACTCCGTCTGTATAAGATCCTTATTATTTGTTTCTTAAAAGCAGAGGCGGTCGCGACGTCTATTTCTGTCAGCCGACAGAAGCGTCTCTGGGCAGGAGCATTCCAAGTGCCTAGGGAGCACACCCTCTCCGTCTCTGAAAATTATTTCCAGAGATCTTAGAGGGGCTCAACCTTACTCTTGCAGCTCTACACCTCTTCTTCGCCCGAAGAGGGGTTTTTCCGCCGCGACAAACAGCTGATGAACGCTGTTTTTAGCGGCTTTACTAACCCAGGGAATGGAGCCTCACAGTGGAGACTCTAGCGACGCCGGCGGAGCCACCGGAAGCCCCCTTTACAGATTCTTTTAAATCTTGCAACAACTGTACATTAACTGTACATTAACCTTTTTCTTAAATCCAAGAGCCTTTAAAGCAGTATCTAAACAGAAATTCCATTTTCTGGCTGACTGCTTCAGCCCATAAATAGCCTTGTTTAATTTATATACCATGTTAGGTTTTGCAATTTCATATCCTAGTGCTTGGATCATATAAATTTCTTCCTCTAACTCAGCATTGAGGAATGCAGTTGTGATATCAAAGTGCCAGATTTTATGCTTATATGCCGCTGCCAATGCCAGTGCTAATGTTATACTCTCACTTTTCACATTTGGCGCAAATACTTCATCGTAGTGCACATTCTTTAATTGTGAAAAATCTTGTGCCACTAACCTGGCCTTATACTGTACATCATTATTTGGCAATACCTTTTTCTTATATACCCACTTATAATCCACAGCTTCAGTTCCCTGTGGCAAAGTCACTGATTTAAATACTTCATGGTCTCCCATGGATTTCATCTCTTTATCCATGGCCTCCTTCCATCTTTCTTGTTCAGCTTTTGGTAATGCCAACACCTCTTTATAACTTCTTGGCTGATACCACACATTGCAAACCTTTACCTTGCTGGCAGAATACCTGTCAAGCAGAATTCCTTTGTTACATCGCTCTGACCTACGTGGTATTAACTGCTCCTGTGTCTCAAGTCTTTCTGGTTTCATGTCTTGTTCAACCTCTCCTCCCTGAACATTGGTATCTTCAATAATCAATTTTTTATCATTTGATGAGTTATTGTCATTAAACAGATCGCCGTCATTAAGTGAGACATACCCAGAATTTGCATTAATTCTGTCCCAATTTTTTTCTGCAAAATTAGCAGACCTTGAAATTACAATTCTTTTACTTCCATCGTTAAAGCAATATCCTTTTGACCCTGGCTCATAGCCCACAAACCTGAGCTTTCTTGCCTTTTGCTGTCATATGGCATATGGAGTATTATTAATAAAGGAACTCCACAGCCTGTTAACTATATAATTGGCAGTCAATATGGCTTCTCCCCAATATGACCTGCTCATACCAGAATCCTCCAATAATGAATCTTTCATTGTTTGCAAAACACCATTCCTTCTTTCAGCTACCCCGTTCTCTGCTGCTGGGTAAGGATTTGTATGTCTGTGTCTTATCCCCAACTGCCCCAACCATTGTTGGAATTTAGTTGACATAAATTCAGTACCTCTCTCAGTTTGCAACTGACACACTTGTTGTCTGTACCTTCTCTCTGCAAAACTTACCCACTGTTTAAATTGTTGTAGCACCTCTGTCTTACCTCTAAGCAAGTAGCAAAACGAATACCTGCTATAATCATCAACAATTACCAGTGCATATTTTGCTCCTCCCAAACTGGCTTGCATAGGTCCCACCATCTATTAGCCACTTGTCTCTGTTGTTGCTATTGCAAACTTTTGCAACACCAAAATGTTGCTTTTACAAATCAGTCTTTTTTTGTTTGCACAAATGTCCTTAGCTGCAAATTGTTTCTCTGCAAACAGTTCCTTTTCAGAAGAGTCTTTGCTCCACAAATGTAGCAATTATTTTCTTGCTGGTCTCTTTGCTTGCAAAATGTTTCTTCTTCGGAGACTTGCAGTCTAGACCCCCTCCTCAGGAATTTTTCCTCCTTGGCTGTTCCTAAAATGTTGCTTTTCTTCTTCATTAAGCAAACATGTCTTTAAAGCAGCGGTTCTCAACCTTTTTCAGGCTGCGACCCTGACCTGCGCCGCGCATGTGCGGCGTGACGTGACGACCCGCATTGCGCATGCGCGGCGCAACAACCTGCATCGCGCATGCGCAGTGCTACCCCGCGCATGCGTGGTGCTACCCCGTGCATGCACAGTGCTGCCCCCTGCGCCGGCCCATTCGGGGCGGCGGCAGGCAGGCCCAGGTGCTCAGGTGCTCCTGGGCGTCTGCGGCGGCGACAGTGCAGGGCGACCATGGGCTGGGCCACCAGCTGGCCCAGCCCAAGGGAGGTAAGCCACCCGCCGGGCCCCACGCGCGCAAAAAACACTCCCTGTGCCCGCCGGCCTCCCACCTCCCACCCCTGGCCCTCTTTTACTTACAGTTTTAGTAGTTTTCAGCAGGGAGGGGTGGAAACTTCTGTAGAGCTTGCCTTCGCTGCAGACAACTTGCAGCACCGTTTGCAGACTGGGACTTTTGGCGGGCTCAGCAGGGCGGAGACAGCCTGGACAATTCCTATTGGCTTTTGAAAGCCAATAGAATTAGACTCTATTCAAGAGAGTCTATTCTATTGGCTTTCAAAAGCCAATAGAATAAGAGGGAGTAGCACAGCTAAGGAAAAGGGAAAAAAATGGCGTAGCACAGCTAAGGAAAAGGGGAAAAAATGGTGGACTGCGTTGTTTGGCGACCCCCGTGAAATGGTCGTTCGACCCCAAATGGGGTCGCGACCCACAGGTTGAGAACTGCTGCTTTAAAGCCTCAAAATTTAAGTCTTGCTCTTCTTTACACTCAAATATTGCAGAAACTGTGTCCCAGGTTTTATCTAAATTGTTCAACACCAATAAAACCTTCTGGGACTCAGGGAATTTAATCTCACATTGTTCTAAGTCCAAAAATAAACTTTGCATTTTATTTAAATGCTGTTCCACAGATTCACCTGGTTGCAAACAGGCCCTGTAAAGTTTTCTTGACAATTGCACTATATTGCATGCAGAAACATTCACGTGCACAGCTCTCAACTTCAACCAAATCTCCTTTGCAGTCTTTAAATTTGCAACATTTAGAAATTGTTCACCATCTAAATTCAAGATGAGATAAGCCATTGCTCGATCATGACTTTTCTGATCAGTACCTGCAAACACTTGTGGTGGAGGATTTTCTACAATATACCACAGCTCTTTTGCTTTGAGCAAACATTCCATTTTAGCAGCCCACAGAATGTAATTCTTCTGGCCCAAACGAGGCACAGAGCTTTCCTCAAATTCCATTGCAGCCATTCTGCTTATTCTGCCTTGTTCTTATACTTTCTAAACACAGGCAATTTCTTCCAGCTTTAAATTACAATGCAGTCCTTAGTAAGCTCTGGGCCCATAACCTGTTAGAGAATTTTAATTTCTCTATTGGTGAAAAATAAATCAGAAGCTCTCACAGCTGACTGCATTTAGCTGATTCAAAATAACTTCTTTATATTCATATCAAAATATTTACAATACCATACATTCTTCTTTACAGCAACATAGCTCAATTGAAGACTTCTTACAGAGAGATACAGAGACAAATATGAAACTGGAAATCCAGCTTCTAACTCAATACCCTTTTTGCACAGACTCAGTAGCACTTTCTTCACATTGGCTGATTGAGTTACCACATGACTCTTCCTGCTCATGAATATTCCAACATATACGAACCCAGACAACACGTTGTTTCCTAAGCACTAAAGATTGTAATTCTTAAAAACCAATAAAACATTAAAAAAAGGTGACAGGCTCTCCTGTTGGACCCCTTGGGTGACTTTGAGTTATTTAAAAGTACAAACAACAAAATGGCTTGTTTATAAATCATGTACTTTAATTATTAAAATCTGTGTTGATAACAGGAATTGATTTGTATGTAATAAGAGTACAAGCTTGTTGGTAGAAATTCTAGCCCACTGAATAACACCAAACAGCAAGTTGAAATTAGACAGAGATTTATTAGCTACAACGGTTTGCAAAGCATGGTGGACTCCAAATAAATATTTGAGCCACACCTAGTCACAGCGAAAAACACACATTATATACATTCTATCCTGATGCCTTGGCCCCTCCTCTGAGGTTACAATCTTATCAGAATCGCCTAAAGAAAATACATTATCCTTGCCCCTTACTATTTTGCTTCACCTATTCCCTTTTATGTACTTTATCATGAAATCCTACAGCTCAGTGTGGAAATCCTATAGCCTACATGCAGAACTCTTATAAGGTACATGTACATGTAGAAATTGTGTAGAAATCTTGCAGTCTACGTGTAGAAATTTTGTGTAGAAATCTTACAGTCTACGTGTAGAAATTTTACAGAGTACATGTCACTTAACTTTACTTTTTATTCTAAAATTTTATTCCTAACAAGCTCAGATCTAGTAGTGTAAACAAATGCTTAGGTTAGGGGTATCAAACTGCCGGCCCTTGGGCCAGTTGCTTCACCCACCCTAGCTCCAGCAATACGTTGCAACACATCATGTGATGCGCGAGTTTGACACCCGTGGCTTAGGTGGAATATTCTCAGTGACATCCTGGTTTCATGTTCTTTGCCTTTTCTTGGGGCTGATTGTGATTCTGGAAGTTTCATTAAAAAGTACAGAACTAGTCCTCCATCTATTTCATCAACAGACATGCAGAGGTATCTTGTTATCTGTGCTCATTTCTCTAGTGTTCTCACAGTAACAGCAACAGCAACAGCAACAGAAAAATAAGAAAAAGAAAAATATACTCTATGAGGAGAGTCATTCTTTCCTGCATCCAAGAATGAATTTCAATAGTTGATTTATTTTATCATAATAAATTGTAAACTATATTTGGCAATTTTAAGGATTCTGATTTATTGCATGTCATTATTTTGGATGGAAAGTCATAAGCAATGTAGTACCTTTCCTCTGTACAAAGCCAGTATTCATGAAAATAGTTCTTAGATTATTTATTTATTTTCCACATTTATTATTTTTATACTGACATGCCTGAATTTTCTGGCTTAGGTTCTTTAATATTATATAATAAAATTTTATCTACACCTATGTCATCTGTTCTAGTCTCCTTATTTTAAAGGAGATTGAGGAACAAGTATTAAAAATATTTGACATACTTCTTTTTGGCAAAATAAAAGCTTGTTCTTTTAGAGACACAGGCATTCCCTATTGTTTGGGCTACAGTTTATTCAAGGAAATCAAAGAATATAGACTGACATAGGCAATGACGCCTGTAGAATTTGTCCAGTGATATGAATAAGGACAAGGACAGAGCTTGTCTCCAGTAGGGAACATGCTGTATTCAAGCTACAGTAGCTAAACAGCAGCTGCTGCCTCCCCCATTTTCCTCTTTAAAAAAGCAGTTAATAATCCATGGGATAAATACATCTGACACACTGCCAGCATTAATATCATGGTTAATTCACTGTGCTGTTGAAATAATATGTCACATACATAGAAATTGTTTGGCAAACAGAAGAATTGAAGATTCCATGGTGCCATTAGCTAAAACAGCCTCCTAAATTTTGCACCCCGGATGACGTGGGCCACATGGTCCAATATTCAATACAAGCATTAATATGGGGTGGGGGAGAGAGGAGATGTTTTTATGTCTAAGGCATTTGAAGCTTATCAATTGTGAGAAGACCAAGCTAGCATTTCCAGTAGAATTACTCAATTAAGTCACATATCTCTTTTCAGTATTTGGATAGTAATAGCAGTTGAGAAATATTACCAGCAATTAGATTTGGTAGCATGCTGTGTGGTCCCATCTAGTTAAACCAACAACAAAAGAGATTGGTCTGAAAACAAGATTATTTATTTTGAAATACGGCATAGAATAGATATGTTGACCACCAGAAACCACTATGTCAGCAGTTTCATCCTATTTGGGATTTGTCAGGCTTGGATAGCAAGATGTTATTCTTTGGGGTCCAAATTCTTCACCAAGAATTGAATACAAGGATATTCACCTTAGATGACTCTATATACAGTGCTTTAGTTTTAAGAGTTGGCTGGGTCCTGGCACTCAAATGTTGCAGAGATATATTAACTCTATCAGAATAGTATATTCAGGCCACCGTCTCTTAAGCTCTGAGAGCAGAGAAGGGATGTTGCATTATGTCATGACCTGTGTATTATTAGCCATGTACAATCCTATACATTTTGGTTTGAGAGCTTAAGGTAAGGTAGACAGTATATACGGTACCATTCTAGTATAATAGATAAAGGAGTCCCTGTGGATTTTACTCCACTGGACTATTGGGGGCAATGCTCTCTCCATTTCAAGGCCATTGAACCAGCGCTGTCTGAAGACATTTCCGCAGTCATGTGGCCAGCATGATGTCACAGAGCGTTGTTACCCTCTCACCAAAGTGGTACCTCTTTATCTATTCACATTTGCATGCTTTCAAACTGCTAGGATGGCAGGAGCTGGAGTGAGGAATAATAGATACTGCTATTATAATTTCTTTGCAGGAAAGGAAGTGAACTGTTAACTTTAGTGTTTTGGTGTATTATCAGTCCAATTTAATGCTCGGTGCAAGAATTCAGAAAAAGGTTCTCCATTTAAAGGCACAAACAATACTGGGAGAGAATGGAACAAAAACTATCAATTAGGTTTTCTTTTTATTGTTTCCCCGAATTCCTTTTTCTTGCCTAAAAGGTGCCTAGACCTGAAAAGGACTTCTGTTCTTCTGTCTCTGAATTTTCTAAATTCAAGCGTTTTAGTGTTTTGCTTGGGCCACCACGCAAACACATCTTAGGGTTTCCTTTTCTTTTTTTTGCAGAATCAACATATCAGACTTGTTTCGAATCATACTTTAAAAAATAAATAACAGACATGTTTTATTTACACTCAACTTTATTTACATATATCATTAAATATGAACAATACAGAGAAAGATGTAATGTAAGCCAGAGCAAAGGAAACCAAAAAAACCCCCTCTCCAAACAAAAACAAAACACTACTGGTGGTTCTTACTCTTAAATCATAGTCTAGAAATTCAGAAGTCTGATTTAGTGTTAACAGTATACAATTAGTTCTGCTGGAAGAAAAATACTTTTAAATGGATTTTGTTTGGTTAACTGCAGCACCCAAGAGAATTAATAATGGAGTATTTTAAAAAGTGACAGTTTTTTTAACCTGCAAAAAAATGTGTGCTCTTTTTTAACAGTAATGTTCTATCGAGTCCTACACATTTAGTCCTACACACTCATAAAATAAGATTTGGAAACATATATAAATTTCAGTGGAGCATCATTAAAACATTGAACAGAAGATTCCACAGATTTTTAAAATGTTACAATATATATAAACAATATATATCTAAAAAAGCAACCAGTTGAGCAAGAAAGACTATTTTTTGTTCTGAGGATATAGCATTCTACTTATGATTTCCCAAAACAGATCAAACAAAACTATATTCAAATGACCTGTCAATGCTCTTTAACACGGTGCTTACTTCTTTGGTCTTAAGTACCATAATATTTTTGATGCTACAGACAGCCAATTTTATTATAGCCAGTCAGCCTTTCTACAATATGATGCTTTTGGCCTTTCTGGCTGGGAATTCAAAGATCTGTGGGTCTGACACAGGGCAGAGGACATCAGATGGGGAAAGGTTAGCAAGGAACATGAAGCGGCACTATCAAAGGATTCCATTCTACTTCTGGATGATACAAAAAGTATCTCAAAGGAATAAATCATGGCAGCCCATTGCTTGTGCTCTTAGAAATGTGCTACTGTATGCAATGTAATTTGTAAGCTTCAAATCTGTGACCAGATAGAACTGAACAGGATAAAAGTGGGAGCAGGAGATAGAAAATGTATCTTGGTGAAAAGCTAGGCCAATGCTGCTCCTTTTCAGAATTGGTTATAGACACATTGTTCTTGTTATTTATCTACTTCAACACTTTCATCTCATAAAGTACACAACTGCAAAAATAGAAGCATCCTATTTATTTACAATATATATACACATATACACAAATTAAACATTTCCTACAACATAACTGCATAGATTTTGGTTGTTGTTGTTGCTGCGGTTGTTAAATAAAAGAGAAACAGATTCAGGGATATGCACGTATGTGAGTGCCAAGGTCCTATCAGCCTTCAATATTTAGCAACATTTATTTTTTATCTTCACATTTTGATAACTGAAGGTCTTAAATTGAGGAACAATGTATACATTCAGTTAAAAAGAAAGACACAGGAAAACATTGTCCAGGTGTGAAGTAGCATCCTCAGCAATGTTTGTTTCTGAATAAGGAAAGACTGCCTGATCAAGAGACATTTTAAAAGCAATTTAAGTTAATACAAACTATTGTAATAGCATAAGCTGTATTTGAAAAAAAATGACAGAACTAGTAGTAAGAAAAAAAACATGCAAGAAATGTGTCTTCAATTAATACAGACAGTATTTGGTGTTCCCATAAATAGTTCAATATCATACCTAAGGGAATGGGTTATATTTTTGCTATCCACTCTTAATATCCTCTGCATACCCTGGACAACTATTATAATCTGTTAAAGTGATTCTTTCAGAACTGTGATATGGAAATGGTGAGGGGGAAATATTCTGTTTACAAAAATTGCTCAATTAGGATGCAATTTTGTAGTCTCTAGAAGGAGGTACCAGAAATTGGAAACCAGGCAGATTAACCAATGCCCAGTGAGCTTCTACGGCTGGGAGAACATCTTGGAGGAAAGGTATGGAAACACAGGAACCCATGATCCATAGCATAGAATGTATGCCAACTCTGAAGCTCATATACAGAAACAACAGGGAAATCCTGTTATTCAAAACAAACGTGAGTAGGAATATATGGAAAAACCCAAAGAGTTCCTCTCCCTTATTTCTGCCCTGCTGAGAAAATTACAGCAAGGTGTTGTGCTTATTAAACACTTCAGTGTTACAGCACTCCAAAAGCAGAAAGACTGCTCTGCCACATAGCTTATTCCTCAATGTCAGGAACTTCAAGATGTATGGATGCCAAGTCCCACAACTCTCCAGTATGTTGGCTGGAGAATTGTAGAAATTGAAGTCTAGATTTCTAAAAGTTCTTGAGGCTGAGAACCACTGGCTAATACTTAGGAAAAAAAACCTTTATAATTTTATAATTTAAGATCTTTGCTGGGTAATCAAGCCCAAAGTCCTAGTAGTTCACCATTCCTTTTCTGTGGGAAAGCCAAGAGAATGCACTGAAAAGAGCTGTATTTTTGTAGTTATTGGATTGGCATGGTTGGGATGGAATGAATTAATTAATTCTATATCCTTTCTGGGTATGGAATTTGGAAACAGTTGTCTGTATACTTATAACAACCAAAAATTCCTCCAAGAAGCATTTTAAATGCCTTCTAATTGTAAAGCAATGAAAAAATAGCTCCTTTTTTTATAACGCAAGGGCAGGACAAGGAAAGAGTTGGAATTCTCTCTTCTTTTAAATTTCTTTATGCAAGGACATCCATGGGGCAAGAGATGTCAAAGTAGTAGAGACTTATACAGGTAATCCTCAACTTATGACCACAGTTGAGCCCAAAATTGATGTTGCTAAGCAAGGCAGTTGTTAAGTAAGTTGTGCCCCATTTTATGATCTTCTTTGCCACAGTTGTTAAGTAA
The DNA here is from genome assembly GCA_034064705.1 of Bothrops alternatus. NCBI lineage: Eukaryota > Metazoa > Chordata > Lepidosauria > Squamata > Viperidae > Bothrops > Bothrops alternatus. Next base: position 2,125,298 of record JARGCV010000006.1, on the reverse strand, counting down.
ATCACTGCAGTTAAGTGAATCATTGTTGTTAAGCAAATCTGGCTTCCTCCATTGATTTCGTTTGTTGGAAGTTGTCTAGGAAAGTTATAAATGATAATTACATGACCCTAGGACAGTGCAACTATGATACAAACTTTTATCACCATAGGGATGCTGCAACAGTCATAAGTGTGAAAATTAGTCATAAGCCACTTTTTTCAGTGCCACTGAATGGCCAGTAAATGAATGGTTGCAAGTCGAAGACAACCTGCACCATAAGTGCTGCTTCTTTCTTACATGTGTCACACACATCCAAAATGGGCTCAACACAGCTTTCATCATTTTAGCAAAAGCAGCAGGATCCCACATGCACCCATGTTCCATAGAATGTATTATAATAAAAAAAATATAAAAACCAAGCGTGGCTTCCAAAAAGTTTTTTCACCTCTTTTATCAGCTAAGGCCATAGAAAGCATTTCTATTTAATGTGTTGGGTCTCTGTGTGTCCACTTCCCACCTGTGGTATCTGTGTGTTGTGTGGAGAGGGTGGGCTATGCATATTCCGCTCTGGGCATGTCATCAGGAGAGCTGAGAATGGAGCAGATGTCAATATGCTGACGCAGGATGCCTGAAGGGAATTTCCTAGGGTTTTATTTTTTGCCTGATTCAACCCTTTTAAACTAGATCTTTCTTTTTCAGCTACACCTTCCTATACCAAATATATCTCTGCTTTATTCATGTTTCAGGGAGTAATCATCACATTGTAAAGGATAAAAGATAAATGGATTAATTATCCCACCCATTCCCTTATTTCTTCCCAGCACTCTTTTGAGTTGGAAATAGCAATAGCACTTAGATTTATATGCTGCTTCATAGTGCTTTTACAACCCTCTCTAAGCGGTTTACCGAGTCAGCATATAGTCCCAAACAGACTGGGTCTTTATTTTACTGACCTCAGAAGAATGAAAGGTTGAGTCAACCTTGAGCCAGTCAGCATTGATAATACATTCTTCTTCTGGAACTGCATATTATAATATTGAAGAAATTAACTGTCCCTAAGCTAGTTAATATTTAATTTGCACAACAGTTTGTCATTCTCACACCATGATCTAGATGGGAAACTCTGCTGTAACATGTTGTGAACTATTGCTCTTCATTGCAAATGGTGGGTAATTTGCCTTCCAACAAATCAGAACATTACAGTAAATTCCCAAAGAGTTTATGATAATCACTAGGATATTTTATGTTAGAAAATTTTGTTCAATTTTAAGAAAAAAAAAGTCAATTCTGAGGAGTCATATGTAGTACAAACCCCTTGCTTTGTTGTATTATCCTTCAAATTGGCTTAATGCCAGGGCAGGAAATCTAATTTCATTATCTTTTTGGCTCCAGCATTGTCTATGCAAAATAAACCTATTACTGACTTACTTCACAATATGATTGTGAAGAAAAGTGCTTTGTAGAAATCATAAGCAATAAGAAACTTTGAATTAGTATACATTCTTAAAAGCAACAAAAAACCACAAAAAGAGTATCAGGCCCATCACTATTCTAGAGCCAGAATCAGCTATACACAAGATGGTCTAAAAATACTCATAATGAAAGGACAAATATCATAATAAAAAGGATTATAAGCTTCTTTGTACTTGATAGCAAGCTCTGAAAAAATTCTGGATGCAACCCAGAGAACCCACCAAGTTATCTTTATAAATGCCAGCATGTCCTGTATTCTTTCTTTTCATGAACTGCAGACTCTTGAACTATGGACAATCTCTGTACCAGAGGTCAGTAGATGGCATTCTCAATTGCATTCTTAAGCTGCATACTGCTAGTAAAATCTATTTACCAACCAATAAAGATGTCTATTATTATGCCAGGTGCCAATTGCAATGTTCTCTTCATTGATGCTAGAAGAAATCTCTACTGTAAGCTGAAGAAAAAGTCTCTCCTTTTTATTAATTATATGATTTTGGCAAGATTTTGTCAGTATCCATTTTACTATATGATAATAAGATAGACTTTTTGATGGACCAGTATGTATTTTTATTGGCAACAGCTTTTTTGTTGTTACTGTTCTTGTAACAGCAAAAGAGAGTTTTAAATTCTCCTAACCAGAAGATCATGACTACAGCAAAACAAAGTATTATATATATATTTGTTTTCTGAGATTTTCGCGGGTGTTTGTATGTAGGTCTTTGGTTCTTCGGGTTTTCTCCCACATAGAATTTGAAGTGTCTTGGCGACACACCTTACCTCTGGATCTGTTTCTTTTTATTTTAGTATATTTTAATTCAAATAATATTGTCTCGGGATAGGGAGACAAGGTGCAATTTCCTGGGAGACTACTTTGAAAATGGGTACACATGCATAAATATCTCCCACAAGGATAACTGAGCTTAAATAATTAGTCTTTGTCTACTAATACCAAAAGACTCCATGGAGTTCACATGTGACCAAATACTAGTTATCTATCTAATCATTAACCACATTACTGCACCAGTATAATCAGGGGGATACAAAATTATTTTCAGGAATGAGGAGATCTACTTTGAATCAGGATAATGGATTTAGCTGAAAATCAGAAGAAATATTCATGTGCAATATATGAAGTAGTAGAAGATATTCTTCAGTTATTTCATTACCATTTACTGCATACAGAAGACCTATGATCAATGCGATCTGTGAAATTGTTCTGATCACTGTAATAATACTGATGCAAAATTTATAAATTAACAACTGTCTCCTGTAGAAAAATATACAGTGATGATTAATTCTTGTTTGTTTAATAGAGGACATTTCTGATGAGTAGGACATACTGGCAAAATGGATGACTGGTCATTTTTGTGAACAGCAAGGAGATAATGTATTCTTCTTGGTATCTCACTGACCTTCAGTAGCATTGTCTTGAATGCACCCAATCATAGATGACAAGAGGAATGCTTACCATGGAAAATAAAATCCCTAATGCCAAAAAGAGGGAAGCCTAGAACCAAAACGAGATATTATTTACATTTATTTACATGCAACAGTAGGTTCCAACCTGATACCCAGAGTATAGTTCTTAAAGATATTTAAAAGTTGCTACCGCAAATTTTGCATTGGAAGAAGGCAAAATTTTTCAAATGCATGAGCAATATCCTATTAATTATTCTTACTTTATTTAAAAGTAAACTATTTAGAAATACATTCCTAGGCATGGGATTCAAAGGGAAAGTGTGGTCCTCAATTTGGGAAAAGCTGCACACTTCTATTATGTAATGATTAGCCAATTGAGAATGGGCATTAAATCTAAGAAAAAATATGTTCATGGGAAAGGCAGGAAAGCCAACATACAATCAATTCATCTCTAATTATGTCAACAATTCATGGATAAATATATCTCACAATTTAATTCAGAGATGTGCAAAATGTTTCTAATTTGCTTTATCTTGCATTCTAAATGTAGTTCTGTTTTGAGTTTAAACAATTATTTTGCTTTTAAAATAGATAGTTCAACTATTTTGGAAATGACTTTGAATTTATTTCAGAATATGTAATCTTGGCCTTGTTGGGCATCTCTGAGTTTTGTTCCTGCATTCGCAATATCCTTGGTTTCTGTTGCCTTGTATTGGGCAAAGGCTATCAAATGAGAAAACTGTTTTAAGTTTGAAAGCACCATTCTGTGATTAAGAACTCTGTATAATTAGGTTCTCTTCTTTAAATCTTCATTCTTATTCATAAGCAGTGCAAGCAATTTACTGCAGATCATTTTGAGATACTCAGGTATAGCCATTTGCAAACAAATATTTATCTTTGTTGCCTTCTGACATGAATGTGGCTTATTTAGCCATTTGTGTACTGGCAGGATCCAGGATTGTTCACTCTGGTGAAAAAGTATGTTTTACCTTTGTTACACTCGCACAGTACAGCTTTTAATGTTTAATGAAGGATAACAAATCATACTAACTTACCCAAATTCTCTGAATCAGTTTTGAAGCATCTTGATGGGTGATTTTCAAATAGAGTGAAGATGGAAGAATAAAAATCAACATATTGGCAGATGTTGTTCCTATGATAATCAGAAACATTTTGGTGTTATAATAAACAATGTACAAGTCTAAGCCTAACAAAGGGAGGAAATCTTAAATATATTTAGCATACTGTACCTACAACTCCAAAAATATCCTTCATGGAAGGTATAAAAATAACCAACAGGTTAATGATCATCAAAAGGATCAATGTAACTACAATGTGTTGGCATAAATGAAATTTGGTTTTTCTAGCAAGCTCAAATATAGATGAACGAACCTATGAAAGAAAAAAAAGAAATCTGTTAGGCAAAGTGTTTCATGGGACAGACATCCTTTTATTAATTCGCCTTCAGTATTATACTCTGTGTTCACTTAGAGGAATTAATATATTGTTATATTTGTGAGTATCAGCATTTTCAATCCAATTGCTATTTATTTCAGCTAGAGCTTTTTTATGCTATCACAACTTGTTCTAATAAAACATTAAAATTTTGCTTGAAATTTGCTTTTTGCCAGGTTTAAAATATTTAATCTCTCATATGAAGCAGAATTTTCATGTGAAATTATTAAAGAAAGGAGGGAAACAGTGAACACTTCTTATTTTTATAGTATATAATATTATACTTTCCACTTTTTGATGAATATTTGAACCCATATTATAAGAGGGTATGATTGCCATCGAGTTCTGATTGTTCAGGAATTCAGAAGAGGCTTGACTCGACTACCTGAGGAATCCCATAGAGTCTTCTATAAAATACTGCAGTAAGGGTGCTTGGGTGATATAAACACATCAGATTAGCTCTTAACTTTCCTGAATCCCAGTTTGTTTCTAGTTCCAACTCAAGGGGTACTTCTAATCTATAAAACTCTTCCGTTTGTGGAACCTGAAGGAATCTTTTTCTGAATGTTCCTATTTGTGCCATGGCCAGCCTCAAAGACCTGCTTGGGATGACTTCTTATGCTGAGGTGTGACAGAAAGTTACCCAGGAACAAGCCTTTACATTGGTTGACTCTCCAAATTTGAAATGCCTTCCGCAGCAAAGTAAGGCTACTGTTGTTTTTATCTGCTGTAACAGTGATTTTAAACTTTTTATTGTTGCTTGCATTCTTGTTGTTGTTGTTGTTTTTAATATTTATTATTAAAACAATCAACATTAAACATAAGATCATATTAAGAAGCAGTCATCATAGAACCTAAAATACAACACTAAGTATTAGTCTTTGTAAACGTCTGATTTGGTAAACATTCCTCACTCCTCACGTCAAGCCTCAACTATACGCCTGTTACATTTTATTTGATTGGTGTTTCTCTTATCTATAGTCTATCCACTGTTTCCAGTCTATCACATATTGTTCATTCGAGCGATCCTTCAAATATGCCAAAATTTTCTCCATTTCTGCCAAATGTATTACTTTCAGAGTCCAAACTTCAATAGGTGGTATTTCTGGCTTCTTCCAGTATTGTCCCACCAGCAGTCTAGCTGCTGTGACCAAATTCAGAATTAGATTCATCTCAGTAGTAGTGCAATTTTTTATGATCCCTAACAAAAGATCCTGAGGTAGAAATTCAATAACCTGAGGTAGAAATTCAATCCGCTTTTTCAATATTAAAGTAATCAACATTAAACATAAGATCATATTAAGAAGCAATCATCATAGAACATAAAATACAACATTAGGTATTAGTCTTTGTAAACGTCTGATTTGGTAAACATTCTTCACTCCTCACATCAAGCCTCAACTATACGCCAGATACATTTTATTTGATTGGTGTTTCTCTTGTATATAGTCTACCCACTGTTTCCAGTCTGTCAAATATTGTTCATTTGAGTGATCTTTCAAATATGCCGATATTTTCGCCATTTTCGCCAAATTTATTACTTTCAAAGTCCATTCTTCCATAGGTGGTATTTCTGGATTCTTCCAGTATTGTCCCACCAACAATCTGGCTGCTGTGATCAAGTTCAGAAATAAGTTCGTCTCTGAGGTAGTGCAATCTTTTATGATCCCTAACAAAAAAACCTGAGGTAGAAATTCAATACGCGTTTTGAAAATGGTTTGGAGTGTCCACCATATCTTCCTCCAGAAGGCTTTAATTTTTCTACATGTCCATCATACATGAAAATATGTAGCCTCCCCATCACCACACCTCCAACATTTGGGTTGGGTGTCTGGATAGATGTATGATAGTTTTTTTCGGGTCTAGATGCCACCTATAGAACATCTTGTAGATGTTTTCCCTTAGCTGTTGCGCTTTCGTAAATACTACATTTCTCACCCAGATTTCCTCCCACGTTTCCATCGTGATAGAATGCCCGAAGTCTTGTTCCCACTTTACCATACAGTTCTTGACTAGCACAGTTTCAGAGTTCATTTCTATCAGAACGCCGTACACTCGTTTGATATGCATGATCCCCTGCTCTCTAATCTGTTCAATTAAATTCTCATCGGTCCAGGATAAGCCCTTCTTCTTGTCTTTATGTCACCTTGACTGCAGTTGTAGGTATGATAGCCAGGTACCTCCTATTCCTTCATCTGCTAGCGTTGTTTGGGGCTTTAAGGAGAACCCATTTTCTTCTTCCAGTACAAGTTTATTGTAGGGCACCACTTCCTGCCCTTGGGATATGTTTATATCCCCTATTGCGTGTCCGGGGATCGTCCAGATGGGGATCTTATCGTGTAGAAGGTATTTATATTTCCTCCAGACCCACAACAACGGGATTCGTAGTGGGTTCTCCTTGAAGTTCTTGTCCGCCTTTATGTCGTACACCAAATATGCGTGCCAGCCGAATAGTAGACCATGCCCTTCAACATTCAATATTCTATCATTCGTCATATTGATCCAGTCACTCAACACCACCAATGTCGCTGCGTAGTAGTATAGCTTTAGATTGGGCATTTTTAGTCCCCCTCTCTTCCTCGTGTCCTGGATGATTTTTAGTTTTACCCTCGGTTTCTTGCCATCCGAAATAAATCTGTTGATGCCCTTCTGCCAGTTGTCCAAGTCCACATCCTTTTTGAGTATGGGTAGCATTTGAAAGAGAAATAAAAACTTTGGCAAGACGTTCATTTTTACTGCTGCTATCCTGCCCAGCAGGGACAGTCATAGTGTTTTCCACCTTTCCAAGTCTGCTTGTATCTTGTTCCACAGCACCTTGTAGTTATTCTTGTATAATTTCATGTTCATTGTTTCTATCTCCACTCCTAAGTATTTAACTTTCTTGACTATTTCACAACCCGTTATTCTTTCCAAGTCCTGTTTTGCTTTGTTGTCTAGATTTTTAACTAGCATCTTCATTTTTGATATATTTACTTTGAAGCCTGACACCCTACCATAGTCTTCCATTATCTCCATCAATCTCCTTGCTGACTGTACTGGTTGCGACACTGTCACCAGCAAGTCATCTGCAAAGGCACATAGTCTGTAGTCTTGTTGTCTAATCTGTATGCCCTTTATGTCCTCTGCCGCTCTTATCTTGTTCAGTAGAATCTCCAGCGTTAGGACAAATAGCAAGGGTGACAGCGGGCAGCCCTGTCTCGTGCCTCTTTCTATGTTGAATGAGTCCGTTAGGTCTCCATTAACAATGATCTGGCCTGTTTGTTTCTGGTAAATTGCCAGTATGGAATTGAGAAACTGTGCTCCCATTTTCATCTTCCGGACCAAGTTTGTCAGAAACGGCCAATTCAATCCGTCGAAGGCTTTTTCTGCATCCACAAACATAAGAGTGGCGGGTACCTGGTTGTGCCTTTCCAAGTACTCTATTATGTTCAACAGCTATCTCACATTAGTTTTCATCTGGCGCCCTTGTATAAATCCCCTTTGGTCCGGGTGTATTATTTTTTGTAGTACAGTCATTAATCTATTGGCCAAAATTTTTGCGAAGATTTTGTAATCTGTGTTTAGTAGTGAGATGGGTCTGTAGTTTGCAGGTTGTGCGTTATCTTTTCCCTCCTTGGGGATTAACGAAATGTAGGCTGTTTTCCAGGATGGTGGGACTTGGCCTCCTTCTTGTATGTTGACAAATAGCTTTCTGAGGGGTTCTAACATTTCCTCTTGGAAGATGCTTGTAGTATGTCGCTGTTATCCCATCCGTCCCGGGCGATTTTCCTTTCTTCAGTTGTTTGATCGCTGAGTGTATTTCCTCCTTTGTGATCAAGGCATTTAGTAGACCTCTTTGCTCCTCTGTGGTTATCAGTAACTTTTCATTTTGTAGAAATTTATCTATCTCTTTATCTTGTGTCTTCTCTTCGGCGTATAGCTTTGAGTAGAACTCGGTAAAGGCTTTCTTGATGGTTTCCTGTTGAAATTCTTCCTTGCCTTTGTACTCTATCTTTTCAATTATGCGGGATTTCTGTTTCTTTCTTATGATGTAAGCCAGCCATCGACCCGGTTTGTTGGCCTGACAGAATGTCTTATGTTTTGCATATTGTATATTCCTTGCGACTTGGTCCGCCATCAACAAGTCAAATTGCTTTCTTAGAATCTTGATTCCTTCTTTGGTGATTTTGTCATCCGGTCTTTTTATTAATAGCTGCTCTTTCTTATCTCATCTTCTAACTCCTTTCTTTTATGTTCTTGTTTACGACGGTGCCTGCTATTCATGTCCATAAGAATCCCGCACATGTACGCCTTGCTGGCGTCCCAAATCATTTCTATAGGTGTTTCATTGTTCATATTTATGTTGAAGAATTCCTTCATAGCATTTTTGCATTCAGCCACCTTTTCTTCGTGTCTAAACAGGTTTTCATTAATTCTCCAGGATCTCCTCTGTTTCAGACCATGTCTTAATTCCATCCTCACCGGGTTATGATCTGTTAGTACTTTGGGTAGGATTTTCACCGCGTTTAGGCAAACCAGCAAGTCGCTAGATGTTAATATAAAGTCAATTCTGGAGAATGATTGATGTCTGTCAGAGAAAAAAGTGAATTCTTGTTCTTTGCCGTGCCTTTCCCTCCATACGTCTGTCAGTTCACGGTCCTCCTTCATGTCGAAGAAGGATTTAGGCAACTTGGAGTGCTTTTGCGGGTTAGGTGCAGTCCTCTTTTTGTCCAGGGCAGTCTCTATGACCCCGTTCCAGTCTCCCAATATAATGCATGATCTGTAGTTGAGTTGGGTTTCGTTTGTTGTCTCTTTCCAACCTCTAAACCTGATTGCCGACTCCATTTGCCAGTATTGCATCATGGTGGATTGGTCTTGGGCCACCCCTTTCATCTCTGCTATCTGTCCCTCTATGTGATTCTCCACTTCTTCCATCCTCTTTTCCACATTCTCCCTGATCTCCTGGAGATTTTTCCCCATTTCATCCCCTATTCTCTTGTAGTGTGCTTGCATTGCCTCCTTAATTTGGTCCAGGTCTGCGGCCATCGCTCTGCGTTGTTCTTCCCACTTTCTCTCTAGCTCTCTGCCTTGGTCCACCAGCATCTGTTTTATGTCTTTGCACCTTTCCTCCATCTTCTGTTCTGCATCTATGCACCTTCTCTCCATCCTTGTGCCCACTTCCTCCAATTTTTTATCCATTCCATCCATCCTTATTACCAGCGTCTCTATCATCTCTTTTAATTCTTGCATCATGTGTGCTGTTGGGGAGGCCTGGGTTAACAGATGGGTCTGGGGGCCTGTGGTTGGATGGGAGGGTGTGGGGATGGGTAGGGTGTTCCCTGGTGGTTTAGAGAGCTGAGCTGGGGAGGATGCAGCTCCCTTTGTGTGTATCAGTTTGGTCTGCTTGGAGGCCATCTTGAGCTTATCCTCCTGTTGGCCTGGCACTGCTTTGATTTTCAAATTAGACCAAATTAATCACCAGACTGTGTTCTGATGATGATCCGGTATTCTGACCTTTCGGGGGGGGGGGGGCTCAGGGTTCAGGCAGTTCAGGGCTAAGAGCCTATATTCAGGTAGTTCTGTGATCAGGGAGCCTGTTCAGTGCCTTTGCCTTGGCTTCCTCCTCACTCTCATCTGCCAGCCTGTCTCTTCTCTTTTCACTTTTCTGGCTCCTTCTTGCCCCTCTTTCTTTGCTTTCTTTCCCAGACCACTTTCTGCTGTCTTCTGCCAGCTTGTGGTTCCAGATCCCTTCAGCCTTCCCTTTACAGCATCCCAGGTTGCATTCCAGTCTTCCTCTTACTCCCTCCTTCCTCCCTGGTAAATTCTGCCCTCTTCAGTACCCCTGGGGCTCCCGTTCTGGTGGGTCTGGGGCGCAGCGCGAGGGGTATCACTCACCAGCCCCTCTGACGTCCAGGGTACTCCTTTCCTGTGTCTTCCCCCACCGTCTACTTCTTTGCCGCTTCCTTCTTTAATCTTCTCTCCTCGCCTCTATTGTTCCAGCCCTCGTGTCTTCGGGCCGGCCGCAGCCGGCCTCTCTGTCTTCTGTTTGCGTCCCCTCTGGCGGTTTTGCTTCAGTTTTTACCTTTTCCGGATCGCCGGGGATTCCGCTGCCGTCTGTGGGTCTCTCTCCCTGCCTCCAACGCTTCAGGCGGCTGGAAAACCGCCGAAAAGCTGATCGCCGTATCGGAGCTCCCTAGGGACGGCTCCGTACGGCACGACCGGAAACAGGAAGTCTCTTGTTGTTGTTTTAATATTTACTTTTTATATCATTCTATATTTTATAAAATTCTTTCATATATGCTTTATGAATTTCTTTGATTATAAACATCTTCATGATTTTTTTTAAATTGGAAGTGATACAGGTAGTCCTTGACGTACAACCACAATTGAGCCCAAAATTTATGTCATTAAGAGAGACATTTGTTAAGTGAGTTTTGCACCATTTTGCAACCTTTCTTGCCACAGTTGTTAAGGGAATCACTGCAGTTGTTAATAACATAGTTGTTAAGTGAATCTGGCTTCCCCATTGACTTTGCTTGTAAGAAGTTTGCAAAAGATGATCACATGATCTGGGGACAATGCAACCATCATAAATATGAACCAGTTCCCAAGCATCCTGATCATGGGGATGCTGCAATTGTTGTAAGTATGAAAAATGCTCATAAGTCACTTTTTTCAGTGCTGTTGTACTTTGAACGGTCACTAAACAAATTGTCCTAAGTCAAGGACTACCTATACTTCCCAATTTTAATGTTTAAAATAAATGCATAGAATGCTAGTTTGATCTTCTGCATTATATCAGCTTTTCTAAATCAGTCATACTGAAAACTACTATAATTTCCATTAATTTTATAATGCTCATCAATGAGCAATGTCTGGGGATGATGGGATTTATGCCCTAATACAGTCTGGATTTGTGGAAGGCTAAACATCACTAGCTGTCATCAACGTTCCTGTTTTAATATTTAAGCATTGACAAGGAGCACCAGCAATTACTTATGTCAGAGTAAAGACACTTCAAAATTCCAAATCACCTTAAGCATTCTAGCCTTCAGAGTATCTATCAGAGAACAAGAAGGGGAGGGAGGAAAATGAAAGGTGCAAACAACTGTAGTGCAGAATGAGTCAGCTGCGTATCAAATCATATTTATGAACCAAAACAGCCCATAAATAGAACTCCATGGAGTAAATGGGAAAATAGACAATTAGGTAATAGGGACTTGAAAAGAAAAAGAAAGGAAAATTGAGTTGAGCTATAGCTCCTATGTTCATATGGGAAAGATGATTTAAGTAGAAAAGATGGCTCAGTGCCTGAATTGTTTTTGCAGCTTGATAGGTATATTATTTTATAGGTATATTATTTATTTATAGGTATATTATTTATTAGACAATTAATAATTAAATGTCAATTGGTTTACTGAAAGTAGAAATAGCAAGTTCTTAATCATACTTTTTTTTAGAAGACTGGGGATAGATGTTAACTTGTGATCTATTCTTGCCAAAACAAAAACTAAATAAGGAAGAGCAAAAATTCAATTCTTGTATTTAGGAACTGCCAATCTATTAACAAATGGACAGAAAATTCCAACTTACAGTGAAAAACAACACGGGGACTGTGAGTATGACTGCAACAATGACGGCAACACGAACAGTTAAGACAAGGATGTCATCCTTATTCTGGTATTTGTGAAGCAAATCTGACTGTACAGATTCTGCAGGGAAAACAATGATAGAGCTGTTCTAACAGTCAGATAATTAATACAAGCTGCCATTTAGTAAGAAACATCTCAAACAACATGATTTAATCTTTTGAAATGAGGCTGGTGAATCACCCTTTCAAACTGAATTATCAGAATGGTTCAGCGCATCAAACTGTGTGGGATCCATTTGTATCTGCTAACAGAAACTTGGCCTCAGTAATTCAATATTCAATGAATGTGGTTGTTTACTTTTTCTTAATTGATTCAGAAGTGAGAATCTACAAATTAATTTTCTGATCCAAATTTCAAATTTAAATCAAAGTTTAGGTGATTAGCATTATAATATTCTATATGTTCCTTTTCAGAACCATGAAACAAATGCAAAGATGAATAAATATGTATTGCAGAGCTAGAAATTTATGCTAATAACTAGACTACCTGTGGCCATTGGGTCATTGTTTCAGAGATATTTCCTTACCTAAAGAGAGAAAAAGAATGACTACGGGTGGGTTGGTGGGCAAAAAAGGAGTGGGAGCCAGCTTCCTTACAGAGTTTCCTTGTGGGAAGCTAGCAGGGAGCAACAGAAGCAGCCTTCCTTCCTTCCTTCCTCCTCCCTTCCTCCCTTCCTTCCCTCCCTCCCTCCCTTTGCTTGGAGAAGTGGGGAAGCCAATAGGAAGTTTCAAGTCCAAGGCCAGCAGACAAGTATGTGATTGCCATTGGTTGGGTGTGAGAATGAGAATGAGGTCAGAAATGGTACATGGAGGTGTGTGTGAGATACTGTATGGGTTGGGAAGAGGATGTTGGTGTTTACTAGAGATACCATCCAGGGATGGTGTACAGATGGGAATGTGTAGAGTATGATATGCAGGTCAAGAGATGGTGAGTGGGGTTACAGGAAGGGTGTATAGGGTGCCCAAGAGGTGCTGCACGGATTGGGCAATGTGCATGGGAGGGGCATGGTTTGGAGAAGAGTGTGTGGTTGTACTAGAGGTGCTGCACTGGTCAGGCAAGATGCTCATAAGGGATGGTGTAGATCATGAAGAATGCATGGGAGTGCTCAAGAGGAAAAGACATGAAGGGGGCAGCGTGGGTCAAGGAAGGTGTACAGGGGCATGGCCAGTGGTGGGATTCAGCCAGTTTGTACTGGTTCAGCAGAACCGGTAGCTAATTTTTTGTTGCCTTCAGGGAACCGGCTGAAGCCCTAGCCTTTTTTCACAAGGCCCAGAATGGACTGCCGGAAGTGTGTGGACGCCACTTCTGGAAGTCCGTTGACCCTCGGAGGCCTGGAAGAGGCTTCCCAGGCCCAGAACAGCCCACCAAAAGTGTGTGGACGCCACTTCTGGAAGCCTGTTCTGAGCCTCGGAGGAGGCCTCCCAGGCCCAGGATGGCCCATTGGAAGTTTGTGGACACCACTTCCGGAAGTTCATTCTGAGGCTTGGAGGCCTGTGGGAGGCTTCCCAGGCCCAGAACGGCCCACTGGAAGTGCGTGGATGCCACTTCTGGAAATCCGTTCTGAGCAGGGGAAGTCTCCCAGGCCCAGAACAGACTTCCGGAAGCAGCGTCCATGCAGAGAACTGGTTGTTCAGGTATTTGAATCCCACCACTGGGCGTGGCACAGGTTGGCGGAATACAAAAGGGAGTAGCATGGACTGGGAAGGGCTTACAGAGATCCTGTTTCTCTCTCCTTTCCTGCCTTCCTTTCTTCTTTCCTTCCTTCATTTATCAAAATCAAATTTACTAAACTTTATCAAATTTCATTTCTCAAATTTATATGCCATTCATCTTGCGATTTGAGGTGACACTGAGTGGCTAAGGCTTTTCCCCTTCCCTTAAGTATAAGTGGCTGTTGTGTGTGTGTGTGGGGGGGAGAACTGCTAGACTGGCTGAGAAACTGCCATGGAACATTGAAAATAAAGATCATGTGACCACAATCTAGTCCAGCAGCACAGCAGCATCAACACTGAAACAGCCACAACTTTCCCAAATTTCACTTCATTGGGAGTCATGGGTCCCAAATTTGAATATAAGAAAGAGTGGGTAGAATATCCAGATAAGAAAATGTCCTTTTCAAATTAAGCATACACCTCCTAATCTGGATGCTACTTTCTTTAAAAAGAAGGGAAAAAAATGGCAACACACATTTTATAAAATTCATCTTTGACGGCTATAATGTTTGAATTATAATTTAATCATTATTGGCCTCAGTTGCTTGCTTTAAAAAGTATTATGAGGTCAAGAATAAGTTACCTAAAATATCATGCATACTATGGAAGACTGAATACATACATACCATAAAATGTCAAGTAGCCAAAAATAGCAGTTAAAAAGTACATGACAAACATGGCAAAGAAAGAGATTTTTGTAACCAACTGCATTCTTTTCTGGGAATGACTGTAAAAAAAAAGGGAAGGGGAAGGATAGGAATGAAGAGATAAATGAATATTGGTGGTATTATTCAATTATTATTTTCATTCAGAGGCTGCCCAACACCTCAGCAACATTTATTAAACTTTAATACATGCTCACAGACACTATACCATTTACTACAGAGGTCTCCAACCTTTCCAGGCTCACGGCCCAGAGGAAAGGAGAGCAGCTTCCAAACTGGTGCATGTGCACATGCAAATGGGGCCATGCACACCGGCATGACACTAGCAGCCCCGTTTGCGCATGCACAAATGGGCCATGCATACCCGCCTGGCACTAGCATTCCTGTTTGTGCCCGTGCGCATGTGCAAACGGTGCCGTGAGCGCTAGCGTGAGTGAGGAGAGTGCATGCGCATGTATGTACTGGCCAGCCATTTCCACGGCCCACTGGCTAAGAGGCCACAGCCCAGTAGTGGGGGACCCCTGGGTACATTTATAGATAAAATGAGTATTAATGTGACAGTTATGAAGGATAGTAAAAACCAATTCTTCCACCTTAATCCATCTCTTTTAACAATGAGTAAGTGCTAATAGATAAATTCCCAAATGCATTCCTCATTCACTGTCATGAAGGAACATATTCAAAGCACATGAGATATTCCCCAGATTTAGGAATTAATGATTAAAAAATTCACTTTCTATATTTCCATCCAAACCTTAGCTTATTTCCCTTGAAGGAATGCATGTATTTTAGAAGGTCATTCTTCTGTATAGTACAGACATGTCAAACTCGTGATGTCATGTGACATCACACGACGTATTGGGGCTTTTTCCCCATTGCCAGCAAAGGGGTGGGTGCAGTTTCCTGCTGACACGTCTGGCCCACGGGCTGGCAGTTTGACACCACTGGTATAGTGTCTCAAGATAGCTTGCAGTATTACAGAATTAAAATATAATGTAGGGACCACAAAATTGAAAAAATACCCACTAAAACAAGACCCAAGGGCTCCTCATGCATTAAAAATTGCAATGCTGGGGAAAAGTCCTAAAGAGTCTCCTTGGAAATTAGGTTCCAAGATTGGGGTACCACAAGTGAAAAGCCTCCTTGCCAGCATCCTACCTCATACCTTCTACCAAGTGGAAGATCAAACAGATTCCTTGCAAACCTAGCAGACAATTTTGTCCCCCAAAAAAGTAGAGAAGGGAACTAGGGGATTAGCCATTTTGGATCTAATTCTCACTAACAGAGATGAAATAATAGAAGGTGTTGAAGCCACAGGAACCTTGGGAAGAAGTGATCATGCAATATTGGAATTCAACATAATGGAAGCACAAGCAATAGAACACAGTCAAACTAGAGTCTTGGACTTCAAGAGAGCTAATTTCAATAAACTTAGAGAGGGTTTGGGAAGGATTCCATGGATGAGAATCCTCCAGAGGAAAACAATTCAAGAGGCTTGGGAAATTTTGAAAAGTGAGATAATAAAGGCCCAGTCTAGCACAATACCAACGAAGAGGAAAAATAACAGCTCTCAAAAGAAACCAGCATGGCTGCACAACGAACTCTCTGATAAATTGAAAGATAAAAAGGACAAGTATAGAAAGTGGAAAGAGGGGCACATAACTAAGTCAGAATATCAACAAATAGCTCGAGCCTGCAAAGATGAAGTGAGGAAAGCTAAGGCTCAAAATGAACTAAGGCTTGCGACCAAGGTCAAAAATAACAAAAAAAGCTTCTTTCAACATGTAAAAAACAAGAAAAAAGTGAAGGAAATGATTGGTCCATTAGTGGGGGAAAGTGGCAAGAAGGTGACAAGAAACAGGGAGAAAGCAGAACTATTTAACTCGTTTTTCGCATCTGTCTTTACACAAAGGGAAAAAACAGACCAACCTATCAAAAATAGTGCCATAAAAAACAAAATAGAAATACAAGTTAAGATAGGCAAGAAAACGGTAAGTGAGCACCTGTCCAGCCTAGACGAGTTCAAATCACCAGGACCAGATGGATTACATCCCAGGGTTCTCAAGTAACTGGCAGATGTGATCTCAGAACCATTGCACTATATTTTTCAAAGATCCTGGAGCACTGGGGAACTACCAGAGGACGGGAAAAGAGCTGATGTAGTTCTCATCTTCAAAAAAGGAAAAAAAATGGACCCAGGAAATTACAGACCTAACAGCCTGACCTTGATACCTGGGAAGATTCTGGAAAAGATAATCAAACAACGAATCAGCGAACACCTAGAGGCAAACAAAGTCATTACTAAAAGCCAACATGGGTTTGTCAAAAACAGATCATGCCAGACAAATCTTATTTCATTCTTTGACCAAGTGACAAAATTAGTGGATCAGAGGAATGCTGTGGATATAATTTACTTGGACTTCAGTAAGGCATTTGATAAAGTAGATCACAACCTACTACTTGATAAGATAGAAAAATGTGGGTTAGACAGCATCACCACCAGATGGATCCATAGCTGGCTGACTGGCCGTACTCAGCGTGTAGTCCTCAATGGAACTGCATCTACATGGAGGGAAGTGTGTAGTGGGGTGTCCCAGGGCTCTGTTCTGGGCCCAGTGCTCTTCAACATCTTCATCAATGATTTGGACGAGGGGATAGATGGGGAAGTCATCAAATTTGCAGACGACACCAAGCTGGCAGGAATAGCCAACACTCCAGAAGACAGGCTTAGGATACAGGAGGATCTGGACAGACTTGAACACTGGGTGCTATCTAACAAAATGAAATTCAATGGTGAAAAAAGTAAGGTTCTACATTTAGGCAAGAAAAACCAAATGTACAGGTATAATATAGGGGGTACCTTGCTCAATAGTAGTAACTGTGAGATGGGCCTTGGAGTCCTAGTGGACAATCACTTAAATATGAGCCAGCAGTGTGCTGCAGCTGCCAAAAAGGCCAACACAGTGCTGGACTGCATTAACAGAGGGATAGAATCAAGATCACGTGAAGTATTAATACCACTTTACAATGCCTTGGTAAGGCCACACTTGGAATACTGCATCCAGTTTTGGTCACTACAATGTAAAAAAGATGTTGAGACTCTAGAAAGAGTACAGAGAAGAGCAACAAAGATGATTAGGGGACTGGAGGCTAAAGCATATAAGGAAAGGCTGCTGAAATTGGGTATGTCTAGTTTAATGAAGAGAAGGATGAGGGAGGACATGATAGCAGTATTCCAATATCTCAGGAGCTGCCACAAAGAAGACGGAGTCAAGCTGTTTTCCAAGGCGCCTGAAGGCAGGACAAGAAGCAACAGATGGAAACTAATCAAGGAGAGAAGCAATCTAGAACTAAGGAGAAACTTCCTGACAGTTAGAACAATTAACCAATGGAACAACCTGCCTCCAGAAGTGGTGAATGCTCCAACACTGGAGGTTTTTAAGAAGAGACTGGACAGCCATTTGTCTGAAATGGTATAGGGTTTCCTGCCTGAGCAGGGGGTTGGACTAGATGACCTCCGAGGTCCCTTCCAACTTTATTATTATTATTATTATTATTATTATTATTATTATTATTATTATTATTATTATTATTATTATTATTATTATTATTATTATTATTTCTTTTTGCAAGGTTCTCAGTTACAGTGTCAGAGCAATACAAGTGGGGACCTGCAAAGATTTGTCTATAGTGGAGGCAAATGAATGAACTTACATATAGTAATTGTAGTAATATATGTGATTAAACATGTGGATTAACACAGTGAGTATATTTTTCTCCCACTGTAAATAACAGCTGCTGGAATGATTACAGTAAGCCTAATTAGAGGTTTTGGTAATGTCCCAAATTCCTATCTAGTTTCATAGGAAAGATACAGTAGTGCTTGAAGTGGAAGAAAAGAATCTGTTGTGATTATGACATGAAAGAAAGAATTATGTATCCATCCCCATAAGTTGAGAAAGATCATGATTATGCCTTCACAGTAACCCTTTTTTTGGATCCTGAATCTGTGCAGGATCCTTATTGACCTTGGTTTAGAATAGTTTCTTACTGTGTCAATTCAAAGCATTATTAAAGACCTATAAATGATTTATCCAAGACCTCTTAGAGCAAGGGTCCTCAACCCATGGTCCATGGACTGGCACTGGGCCACAGCATGCCAGAAACCAGTCCACGCAAACAAAGCCCCATCTGTGGGATGCAGGCAGTACATGAAACCACGCCCCCTCCAGTCCGCAGAAAAACCTCTCTCCATGAAACTGGTCCCTGGTGCTCAAAAGGTTGGGGACCTGTGTCTAAGAGGTAGTTTGCCTGCATGTATATTTTGATGGAAAGTTCCTTCTCTGTGTCCTGAAAGTAATGAAAGCAAGTATCTTAAGGGCAACAGAAAGGACTTTTACAATAACTGCATCTAAACTGTTGAAAGTCAGCACCCACCCACCTTCCTAGAGAAGGAAATATTTGTGGGGATATTAAAAAAGGCAGAATATTATATTTCCCCAAAGGAATAATGGAGGAAAAAATTCTTAAAAGGTTTTTTTACCCAAGTTTCCCCAGGCAGAAACTAAGTTAGGCCAGCTTTTAGAAATGAAGATTTGGGGCCACCTATTCATAAACAAAATGCCTTCAGCCACAGCCCCAGAGAAGGTTTAAGATGATGGGATTAGAAAAACAAAGACTCCCAAGGACAGGAAGATGACCTTTAGGACACAATAGGATTAACTCACCACCATTAGAATACCAAAAGGGAACACTCAGGCTCAGGTCAAAGTACATTGCACAGGAACAGGAAATACAAAGCCACAGGAACAGGAAGAATATCAAATATAAAGCCCAAAGAAGATATAAAAGCTCACCTATCCCAACTCCATTTTGTCAGCTACCCAAGAAACATGCTGTGTCACTGAAGTTTCTGGCAATTCAATAAACTGAACCTTCTTCCCTAAGCAGCCTCTGTTTTATTTATTCCCGGCTTGAACTGGACCCTGATGAAGATTTTTCCTTCAACAATTTGGCACCCAGGATGGTGCTTCAAGCTAACCTCACCAATGGATCGGGCCTGGGTAAGCCTCCATCTTGCCAGCAGCAGACCCCTTATGTCTGTGGGTGGGTTTCCCAGACCCTGCCTATTTGGAGCAATGGTAGTAAAGGGAGTTTTGAGTTTGAGCTCAAGGGCTGCTTTGGAAAAAAGGTGAGTACCTCTAAATGTTAACTTTTAAAGCCCAGGGGAGTGAGGGAAATGTGTGTATGTCTGTGTGTGTGAATGAGAAGATCCTTCTTCCAATCACAGCTGGATCTTGCTCCCTCTGGCCTTTCCTAACTGCAAACTGATCTGTTCAAATGACAGACCCTGGAAAGCTCAAGCCCATTTATGCTAAAACAATTAATAAATTTGTTACATGTTTTGAATACAGCACTGCAGTACAAAATCTAAAGAAATGAAAAATGTAAATTAGGTTTTAATCTGGCAATTATTTCAGGAGTTATAGATCAGATGAGTTTGTATTAAAAACTATAAAAATTAAAGTTCTCAGATAGATCTAGAAAACAATACTATAGAAAACAGATTAATTTTGTTTGATTTTGTTTCATTATTCGTTTAACCTAATTAAGCAGTCCCTTTTAGGCATCACTCTGTTTGGATGGATATACAAATATCCCCTGTTATAATGAGGATATTACCCAATTTCATATATGCTAAATTTAATGCGCACAATTAAAGCCGTAGTTTTATTCACAAAGAACTTTTCATTGATTCTTCTTGGGTTTGTAATCTTCTGTTATCAGTCCAGAGTTGCCAGTGTGAAATGGGTGGCCATATAAATCAATACATCAATCAATCAACCACTGACAAGCTGACTTTCCACAGATAGTTTAGGATACAATAACTTTTGCTAGAATAGATTATCGTTAGGAATTATGCAGTGGTAATCCAAACACATGGAGAATACCAAGCTATTTACGTTACTTATATACCTACTATCCCTATACAATTTCTACAATCCTCAGAAGATCTGAGAATTCAGTATACTCTGCCTTCCAGATTTTAGTGACATAGTTCTTAATTTTTTATTAGAATATAACACTTGATTGAAAAAGTAGGGTTGAAAGGGAAAAGAAAGCCCCACCCACCATTTACATTTCTGCTATGTTAAACTGCTTTTGAGCCAGATGTGGATAATGGTGCTGTAGCAAAACATCCCTTCAGAATTATTATTAGCATTGTTGGCATATCTATAAATAGCTATGCAGATCTAAAGAAAATGTACAAGCGAGTAATAACGTCCCTTCATTCTGTCCCCCCCGTCCCATGAATCGAGTCTTTCTGGAATGTTTGGAGGGAGGAAAGTATCAATTATTACATCTCCTTTGGATAATGATAGCACTGCAGCATATAACTTAACATTCCTATCATTCAGATGAAAATGGTCTTTTTAACAATCAGTAATAAATATTTTCTTACTCTTTAAGTTCACTGTAGATTGGAAGGACTGACGGATGGCACACAAATGCAAATGCAATGGTAGGCAAAGCATACACACTCTGTTAAAAAAAAAGTAAGAATCAAGATACTTTTCCTATAGTTGTTATAAGTTGTTATAGGTGTCTTTATTGTTTCAAATATCAGAATTGGAATTTTCTGTACTTTTGCATCTGTAGTAAAATGATGTTTGGTCAATAAATTTCAGTGAATGTGTCTAATGATATACTATGGAACACAGAGTTCTTAAGCACCATTTAGTTTTACCTTTCATTACCAGGACAAAGTACATACCCTGAGATTTCTTAAATTTTTAAAAACCACATTCTACAATTGAACTTGTATGTTCCTATAATATCTATAGCATCCTATTAGTGGAAAGAAATGGCAAATACTGTAGAAAAAACATACCTTAGAATTAAATGTAACATACTTTGGTCTGCATGCCTCCGTGCCAAAGCTAAAATTGGAAAAGGTAGCATCTGTTGCATTTCTGTCCAGAAAAGGACAAGAAAGCTGAAATTTCTTGTATATGACCTACAATAAAGGATCAAAGTTGAAAATGCTCAGCAAATGGTTTTAAATTGGAAGTTAGATCAAATTGAAACATTAAGTCCAACTTACCACTATGAGAAAAAATACCATGCATGTCAGCGAAAATCCACTAGTATAGCCAAGATAGCCTGATAGAAATTCAAAGGACAACATATTCAGTAATTTATTATTACTTTCATTTATGAACTTAATGGATCATCATATACATTTGAAATTGTTCACCTTTTTAAATGATCATATAAATATAATGAGACTTAATAGCCAGTCTTAGTTGGGCTAGTAATATTCAACGTTTTTACTGAAGTTTCTATCTATCTATCTATCTATCTATCTATCTATCTATCTATCTATCTATCTATCTATCTATCTATCTATCTATCATCCATCCATCCATCCATCCATCCATCTATCCTATTTCTAAACTGCCCATCTCCCTCAGATATTTATTGATTATTTTTTGTCTATAAATAGAAATATATTTCTATATAATATAGTATCATAGGTCTAGCACTGATAATATTACCCTTTGGATAATGAAATGTCTGCAAGAAAACAACCAAGCTGTGAGCACCAAGGACCTCTCGTTTCAAACCTGAGCTACAAATATTCTCCTTTATTAATAGAGATTGCATAGCAGTGATGATTTATAGGCATTACAAGAAATGCCTGTTTTGCCTCCACTGCTACACTTTGAACCAGGTGTAGCTTCTGAATGATCTTCAAGGGCAGCCCACTGTATTGCAATAAGTGCATTGTAATAGTCCTGTCTCAAGGTAACCAGGGTATGAATGGCCATCTGAAGGGCTTCCCAAATGAGAAAAGGGGGCAACTGATGAATCTGTACAAAGGTCTTCTTAATACATCGGAATGGTGTCTAATTAGAGAAAGTGGCGTAGATTGTTCTTCAAATAACCTTCTGTCAAACTGTGTAGATTATTAAGGTCTTTGAACTAGACACAAAGTATACTAGCAGTTATTGTACTTGGTATGGAATCCATTCAGGTTATATTCAGATTGTGTGTTCCTCATAGTTGGTCAGTCACAGTCTTTTAAAAATCACCATGGTTGATTTTTATCTCTTTCATCTGAGTTACTCTGAAGAAATACTTTTTGATGTTTTCCATTGTAAAATGGGAGTGCCATTATCATCATGTGACACAGAAATTAGACTGGAAGCTAGTTCAATTAATTAATTGCATTTATGTAACATCTGTTCTCTGATAACTCAGAGAGGTATGCGGGGGGAGGGGGAGAGGGAAGCAGTTCTTTAAATGCTATTGTCAGGTCCTTATCGGAAAGCTGCCATTCGGAGGGGAGGGGAGAATTACTTGGGGATTGAGGATGTTTCTATATTGCTTCTACTTTCACTTTGATGTATCTGCATGGGAATTGGGGAGGGGGAATGGACCCTCAGGGCCACCTGGTTTGACTCCTTTCTGCCTAATGTATCCCTGCTACCAAGGCTGTGGCACCAAGGAACAACTTGTTATCACCTTTTCAGCTTGGAGTTCTCACAACAACTTTACGCCAGTGGATTGGCGCCTGACTGGGGCATTGGGGTGGAGTTTGGACAATGGGAAATTAGCTTAACATTTGCGTGGGAACTTCAGATTCCACCTGACCTCTCTGCAATCACTTTCTCTCAGTAAAAGATCCTTTTGATTGTTTCAAGAGTCATGCTTTCCTGATAAGATAACTGAGGCAGGACCTTATATTAGGCAGAATCTGCAAAGTGGTCAACCCAGAAAGGCATCCACCCTACCATGGAGACCGTGCAAATGATGTCAAACCAAGGCAGTGACCAGGAAAAAATTAAGTACTGGGGGGAAGCCCCTGCTAAGGCTCACCCCAGCACAAGCTCTGCAAGATGGACGGAGGAAGCTGTCAGTCTAGGGGACTCATCTAAGCCAAGATGGTCCATTGGTGTGGGGGAAGGGAGATGACTGGGAAGAGAGGACCAAGGGGGTCACCCTCTCCTGAGGCATCCGTCAGCATGGATGGAGAGAGGATCTGGAGGGAATGGAGAAGGACCTGACTATGCCAACCATTCTAATGATGGAGGCATTCAAGAACCTGAAGGCACGAGAAGCCTTAGCCCAAGTGATGGGGGATAATGGCTGATGCGACTGATCAGCAAGTAGAGGGGGAAAATCATCACCTCTGAGTGCTGCAGCGGGTACAGCCAAAGCCTTGGAGGGGTAGCAACTGCCATGGAAGGTTCCCCCCAAGGGGACTTGGGAGGAACAAATGCCCCAAGGGCTGGCAATGGTGGAGCGCCCCAGTGAGAATGCAAAGCACACCCCCTCGGCATGAAGTTTATTTATTTTATTTATTTATTTTGTTTAGGCTTATATGCCGCTCCTCTCTGAAGACTCGGAGCGGCGAACAACATGTATATTAAACAACAAATACAGTATAAACCCAAACAAGAAATATTTAAAAAATAAAATAAAACCCCACTCACTCTCACTCATATTCATCAGTCAATCCACAATCATCCCCAGGCCTGCCGGCAAAGATAAGTTTTAAGATTTTTTCGGAAGGCCGGGAGAGTGGGAGAAACGTGGACTTCAGGAGGCAGTTGGTTCCAGAGGGCGGCCGCCGCAACAGAGAAAGCCCTCCCCCTAGGGCCCGCCAGACGACATTGTTTCGCTGACGGGACCCGGAGGAGGCCAACCCTGTGTGCTCTCACTGGTCGTAGGGAAGTATGTGGCAGAATACGGTCCCATAACTATCCTGGTCCCATGCCATAAAGGGCTTTATAGGTAATAACCAACACTTTGAATTGCGCTCGGAGACCAATAGGCAACCAATGCAGCATGCGCAGAGTTGGCGAAATGTGGGCACGACGTGGAAGGCCCACAATTGCTCGCGCAGCTGCATTTTGCACTAATTGTAGTCTCCGAACACTCTTCAAGGGTAGCCCCATGTAGAGAGCATTGCAGTAGTCGATCCTTGAGGTGACAAGGGCATGTGTGACTGTGAGGAGAGACTCCCGATCCAAATAAGGGCGCAACTGGTGCACCAGGCGAAGCTGGGCAAATGCTCCCCTCACCACAGCCGACAAATGATGATCCAACGTCAGCTGTGGATCGAGGAGGACTCCCAAGTTGGGACCTTCTCCAAGGGGTTTATAGATTCACCCCCCCCCCAGAGTAATGGAAGGACAGATTGAAGTGTCCTTGGGAGGCATCACCCACAGCCACTCTGTCTTGTCTGGGTTGAGCCTCAATCTGTTAACGCCTATCCAGACCCTCACAGCCTCCAGACACCGGCACATCACCTCAACCGCTTCACTGATTTGGCTAGGAGTGGAGATGTACAGCTGAGTATCATCAGCGTACTGATGGTATCTCACTCCGTGCCGGTGGATGATCTCACCCAGTGGCTTCATGTAAATGTTAAAAAGTAGGGGGGAGAGAACCAACCCCTGAAGCACCCCACATGGGAGTAACCTAGAGGTGGACCTCTGACCCCCCACAAACACCGACTGCGACCGACCAGAGAGATAGGAGGAGAACCACCGTAACACGGTGCCCCCCACTCCCAATCCCTCCAGCCGGCGCAGAAGGATACCATAGTCGATGGTATCGAATGCCGCTGAGAGGTCAAGAAGCACCAGGAAAGAGGACTGGCCTCTATCCCGGGCTCACCAGTGATCATCTATCAGAGCGACCAAAGCAGTTTCGGTGGAGTAGCCGGGCCTGAACCCAGACTGCAGAGGCCCCAGATAATTGGCTTCCTCCAGAGACCGCTGGAGCTGGAGTGCCACCACCTTCTCAACAACCTTCCCCACAAAGGGGAGGTTGGAGACCGGACGATAGTTGGTCAAAATTGCTGGATTCAGGGAAGGCTTCTTGAGGAGGGGGTGCACTAGTGCCTCCTTTAAGGGAGCCGGAAAGGACCCCTCCCTCAGAGAAGCGTTAACAATCTCCTGGATCCAGGTACGTGTCACCACCCTACTGGCAGAAACCAGCCAGGAGGGACACGGGTCCAACAAACAGGTGGTGGAACTCACAGCTCCAATGGCCCTGTCCACTTCATCAGGCGTAACAGCCTCAAACTCGCACCAGATGACCAGACAAGAACATGCCCCTGTCCCCTCAACTGAATCATTATCAGTCGACTCTGCTGCATAATTGGAGTCTAGGTCGGCCTGGATCTGAGCTACTTTGTCTGCGAAACAGTTGTTAAAATCCTCGGCACTAGCCTGCAAGGGAGGCCCCGGACCCCTCGGGTTAAGGAGGGACCGGGTCACCCTAAACAGGGCGGCCGGGCGAGATTCCGCAGATGCGATCAAAGCAGAAAGACACAAAGATCTTGCCGCTTTAATCGCCTTCAGATAGGCCCTAATAAATGAACTCAATCTGGTTCGATCAGATCCAGATTTACTTCATCTCCATCACTTCTCTAGACGTCTCATATGGCGCTTCATCCCCCTGAGCTCCTCGGTAAACCAAGGAGACCTCCTGGGGCCAGCACCATGGTGAGGTCGCAAAGGCGCAATCCGGTCAATGGCCCCCTTCACGGCCGTATTCCATGCCGCTACCAGGGACTCCGCCGAATTGTGAATGAGGGAGCTCGGTAATTGATTGTGACCGTCAGCAGCACAGGTTCTTCCTAACTCACATCCTCACTTACATGCAGGAGTATGGCCACAAGATCCCCACCTAGGAGGCAAGAGTCAAGGTCATCACCCTGGCACTGGAGGGGGCCACAGCTAGGTGGATGGCGACCCTCCACAATGTGAATGCTCCAGAGATGCATAACTTCAACCCGTTTATGATAGCTCTTAGACAGCGATTTGAGGACCCTCTTGCCGATCGCAAAGCCCAAGATTGCATAAAGATGATGTGACAGGGGCGTGCCCCAGTAACTGAATGCACTGAAGAATTCCAGGATGTGGCTTGCCACCTTGACTGGCCAGAGAACATCCTTGTGAGCTGCTTCAAAGATGGCCTAAACAATAATATACAATGCTTGCATTGTGAGAGAGGTTCCCACAGGCCTCTATGACTAGTGCATGCTAGGCGAGGAAGCTGAAATCAACCAAGCCCGAAATAAGTACTGCACCAGTAAAGTTTGGAAAAAGTCACTCCCAGAGAGGAAGAGGGAAGCAACCAGATCCCAAATCCAGCTGGTACGATCCACTGCCTTCTTCAGATGTGGTAAGGAAGGCCATAGAGCAACCGAATGCAGAGCAAAGACCACAGCAAAGGAGGGAGAGCATGCACCAAGTGGGAAAGCTGCCAAATCGCACCCCCATGTGAAGGAGATGGCCTGAAGAGCACAGAGGAGTTCAACCCCTCACCCAAATGGAGGAAGGGAACTCTGACCTAACTGGAGGAAGACCAAGAGTTCTCAGACACTGAGTATGACGACGATCCCTTGTTAAGTGGGTCAATCAAGTCTTTAACTATGCCCATAGAACTGCATCTTCCGGGTACTGGAAAAAACACTTCCCTGAAGACCCTATTAGATTCAGGATGCCTAGTGAGTCCAGCTCTAGTAGAGAAAATGGGGATCTGCTTAAGAAGGCTGCTTAAGAAGGCTGAAAACCCCAATTGTGTTTTGCCAACCAGATGGGTCATTCATGGGGGTATCCCAGCCACATTTGCTGAAACCCTAGGGATGACAATGGGAGTCCACTAAGAGACTTTAACTTTCAAAATAGCCCCTGGGTGGAAAGACCATTCATTCTGGGACTGGCCTGGCTGAAGAAATAAAACCCACAAGGAAGGAAGGGGCTGTTGACCTTCCCACTGAGAAGAAACCCCCCACGGCAAGGCAGAGCACCTCCCCCAATGGGCCCTCTGCAAAGAGATTGGGGCAGCAGTAAAAGGGAAAAATCTGTTAAGAATACCAAGACTTAAAGGATGTATTCAGTAAGTGGGGGTTGGATGAGCTCCCTCCTCACTGACCCACAGACTGCGCCATCGAAATCGTCCCAGGGTCTAAGTTACCAAAACCGTAGCTCTACTCAATGACCCCTAGAGAGCTAGACGAGCTACATAATTTCATTAACAAAAATCTAGTCTGAGGGTTTATCCAGCCAGCCCGACCTCGGGTGGCTGCCCCTGTCCTATTCTGAGAAAAGAAGGATGGCTCTCTTCGTCTCTGCATTGACTATAGGGGGCTGAACGCAGTGTGCACCCCCTTCCCCTCATGAAGGACATGTTGGCCCACCTGGCAAAGGGGACAGTTTTTTTCCAAACTAGACTTGTGAGAGGCTTACTGCTATGTTAGAATCAGAGAAGGGGATGAATGGAAGACTGCTTTTAAATGCCCAATGGGCTGCTTCCATTTTAAAGTACTCCCCTTTAGCTTACAAGGGGCCTCCACAGTGTTCATGCAGCTGATAAACGAGATCTTCCATGAACATCTATATAAAGGGGTTCTAGTGTATCTTGATGACATCTTAATTTACACAGAAATGAAAGTGAATGTGAAACTGGTCAAGGCTGTTTTGGAAAAACTCCATGTAACCAAGCTGTATGCTAAACTGTCTAAGTGTGAGTTTCACAAAGACAAAATCGATTACCTGGGGATTCGTATTTCCCATGAAAGGGTTGAAATGGACCCAGAAAAGTTGCGGGCAGTATTAGAGTGGGCACCCTCATGCACCAGAAAGCAATTGTGAAGCTTCCTAGGGCAGCGGTTCTCAACCTGTGGGTTGTGACCCCATTTGGGGTCGAACGACCATTTCACGGGGATCGCCAAACAACGCAGCCCGCCATTTTCCCCCCTTTTTCTTAGCTGTGCTACGCCATTTTTTCCCCCTTTCCTTAGCTGTGCTACTCGCTCTTATTCTATTGGCTTTTGAAAGCCAATAGAATAGACTCTCTTGAATAGAGTCTAATTCTATTGGCTTTCAAAAGCCAATAGGAATTGTCCAGGCTGTCTCCGCCCTGCTGAGCCTGCCAAAAGTCCCAGTCTGCAAACGGTGCTGCAAGTTGTCTGCAGCGAAGGCGAGCTCTCCAGAAGTTTCCACCCCTCCCTGCTGAGAACTACTAAAACTGTAAGTAAAAGAGGGCCAGGGGTGGGAGGTGGGAGGCCAGCGGGTGCAGGGAGAGTTTTTGGCGTGCATGGGGCCCAGCAGGTGGCTTACCTCTCTTGGACTGGGCCAGCTGGTGGCCCAGCCCGTGGTCGCCCTGTGCCGTCACTGCCGCGGCCGCCCAGGAGCACCTGGGCCGCCTGCCTCCGCCCCAAACGGGTAGCAGCAAAGGCAAGGCTAGCGGGGCAGCGGCGGGCGCAGGGAGAGTTTTTGGCATGCGTGGGGCCCGGTGGGTGGCTTACCTCCCTTGGGCTGGGCCAGCTGGTGGCCCAGCCCGTGGTCGCCCTGCACCGTCACCACCGCAGCCACCCAGGAACACCTGAGCACCTGGGCCTGCCTGCCGCCACCCTGAACGGGCGGCGGCCTATGCCTCGGCCGGCGCAGGGGGCAACACCGTGCATGTGCGGGGTAGCACCACGCATGTGTGGGGTAGCACTGCGCATGCACGATGCAGGTCGTTGCGCCATGCATGTGCGATGCAGGTCATCGCGCCACGCATGCGCGGTGCAGGTCATCGTGTCATGCATGCGCAGTGCAGGTTTGGGTCACGCCGCGCATGCGCAGCGCATGTCGGGGTCACAGCCTGAAAAAGGTTGAGAACTGCTGTCCTAGGGTTTGCCAACTTTTACCAGCAGCTCATCTCCTCATTTGCTCCAATAGCCCATTACCAACTTGCTGAAAAAAAAGGGTGGGGATAAGCCAAAACCCAGCCAACCTCTGAAATGGACTATGGAATGCCAGGCGGCATTTAAAAAACTCAAGACTTTTTTTTCTGCAGAATTGATGCTGAAGCACCCAGACCCTGAGAGACTTTTTGTCATTCAAGCTGATGCCAACAATGTTGTGATGGGGGCCAGAGTACTGCAGAAAAATGAGGAAGGGCAACTGCAGCCATGCATTTACATATCAAAAAAGCTAACTGAGACTGAACAAAGTTGGGCTGTATGCGAGGAGGTATATGCTGTTAGATGGGCTCTCTTCTCCTGGAGACATTTTCTAGAGGGGAGTAAAATCCCATTCGAGGTGTGGACTGATCACAAAAATCTGGAAGCATTAAAAACTCCTTGAAAGCTATCCCTTAAACAAGCACGGTAAGCCCAGTACTTCCTATGTTTCGACTTCACCCTACACTATTTACCGGGGGGGGGGAGAATGTCCTGGCAGATGCTTTTTCTAGAATGCCACAATACAATAATTCCAAGATGGAAATATCAAGCCTCTACTCCCCTCACGCCAGCTGGTGTCCCAGGTAACCACAAAAGCCCAGCAGAAGGGAAAACTGTCCATGGACAATGCTACTACAGTGGCTTTTAAGAAAGCCCTGGAAAAAGACGAGTGGTTTGGCAGCCACAAAAATGTGTGCTCTAAGCAGGATGGACTGGCCTGGGTAGGTGGAAAGTTGTATGTACTTGTCAGCCAAAGACTAAAAACCATGTAAATGTGCCATGACTCAAAGTTGGACACTTTGGATTCGTGAAGACTTTGCATCCCCTTGAGAGACAGTTTTGGTGGCCCTCACTCAAAAAAGAAATTGAGAGTTATGTCTCCAGCTGCACTATACGCACAGTGGAACGACGGAGGCAAAGGCTACTTCAAATAGTAGCTGAGCTGTCGACACCCTGGAGAGAGATCTAAATCTAGAATAATTGAAAACAATTTCCCATGTCAGAAATTCAGTAATTTATAACAAGAGTAGTACATCTTGACCAAATTGTGAAATCAAGAAATGAAACTGCCATTTCATAATTTCCAGTAATCCAATTTTCTCTTGCAATAACTCAAATGGTTTAGAAACTTCACTGGCAATAAGCTAATCCTCTAGTAATATCATCCTTGCCTATGTCTTGAAAAGAACCTGTGATTTTCAAGCAGAATTTTTAAGTTTTGTTAAAAAAAAAACCCTATCAGAATTAAGAACTATGCTTCACACGGGACTGTAAATGTTCTTGACTGCAAAAATATTACTTTATATTCTAAAGAGCAGTAAAGGCCGAGAATTTTTAGAAGAAAAGGAAAACAGTAGATTATAATGCAAGGACTGTCCTGCAAGCCTTTACCGATGAATTGTAATATTTAGTGTGACAAGAAGAGGCAATTATTACATCATTAGGTAATAATTATATAAACTGTATCTAATTTAATTACTTTTTGTTCTATCCCTCATTACCCAATGCATTCCCATGCTATAAACAATCAAAACGTAAAGGGCACTTTTAGATTCTCTGGGTGAACTTTTATGAAAAAAAATCTTGTCTGGACATCTTGCTATATAGTACACTGTAGATGATTAAGCTCTGATGAGGTAAATTCAGGGGGCTTGTAATAAGCAAGAAGCAGAGACCTGGTAAAAATAAGATTTGAAACAACAGTGTTCTGGGTTAGGAATCCAGGAATATCTTAACTTTACAAACATTCTAAGATGTTTGCTAAACTAAAGATTATACAGTTTTTTAAATATTAATATATCTTAATAGCAATGTTTGTTTATTTGAAGCAACCTATGCTATTTACTGTTCTCAGGGATTCCAGGACTTTTTTTGGACATAACCAATCTCAGAAATAGAAAAATGAAACAAAGACATTATTTAGTGTATTAAACAACCAAATATATTAAACCAGTACCCAACTGTATTTTCAGTTCTCAATTCCTAAGAAGGAGGAATGGAAAGATATGCTGAAAATTAAGTTTCAACATCTTTTAGTCTAAAAAAAGTAAATTATTCTTACCCAAATTTTTCAGAAGGCATAGAGGAAGAATTATTAAAAAGGTCACAGCTACGACCAGAACTCGCCCATCCACATACCAGGCTCTGTAAAACATTTTTGAAAACAGAAGAATAAGATAACTTGTATTCTGGATACTCTCATTTATTTAAAGTAGCTAAATTTAAAATCAAGGATGGAAATCAGCAAAATTTGGCATAATTTTAATCTTCACCCCCAACCCCCATGTGTAGGATTTCAATTCATATCTGTGATAAGAGCTATCTAGTTTTTCTACTTCATGCTACTATTTGAGGTAGGGAGAAAAGGGATCCTGAAAGAGAAGATTAAAAGTGTCAGACACAGAAAGTATCCCAACCCACTCTGATCTCTAGACCCACCCACTGCTTGCTTCAGCCAGATCCTTCCAAATAATTACCTGCAATGAAACTTATAATTTCTCTGGATATGATGCTCATAAAGTGCCTCAATTATCTCCAAATGTTCAGGCCAAGAACCCAATGATTACCGTAATTGTCCATGCCAATAAGATACTTCATTGCATTTAACTCCAAACTCCTTGGGTTTTGTTTACAGTGGGCATTTTTTTCCCCATACTTTCTTCTGGATTGGCCTTCTGGATATCTTGGAACTATATTTTTCAGGACTCACAAGTATGCTGGGAATTCTGGGAGGTTATAGTTTCAAACAATTCCAGAGATTACATATTGGGAAAGATGGAAATGATCATTTTTATACTTCTTTCTGTTTTTGAAATAATTCCATTAAAAAGTAGGAAAATAGCACCATATATTACCTCCTGGCATTGACCACTTTCTATAAATCCTTCATCCTATCACCAAAATAATCAAGTCAGAAAAAAAACATAAATTCAGCTTACACAAATGTATCATCTTCTCCCATAAGAAACTTTATGGCAGCAGGCAGCTCATTTTTAACTATAAAGAGGTAGCTCAACATAGCTGGAGGAAAGCATGGTAAAAAGAAAACAAGAAATTGTGCCTTAGGCATACAGTGATGTACACTTCTATATAATTTTCAAAGCAAGTCAAGAGAATATTTGACAAAATTCAGCTAATTATAACACGGGTAGTAAGCCAAATGGGTATGTGCTTCTTTTTCTTACGTGTGTAGAACTTGCACGAATAAATAAAATAAAATAAATAAAAGGGTAGAAAGGAAAAATCAAATGAAAACAAATATTTTTGTTTTAGTACATCCACAGTTAATTACCTGCAGAAAAAGATATAATATTAAAGCCATTTCAAACTATAATTTAATATTGTAGTTTCACCAGTTGTTTTAAAATTGTGATTTTAATCAATAGCTAAAGCAACTTATGGCTTAGTGTGCCTGCAAATGTTTCTGCTCCAAATGTAGCTTGCTTTAAGTAAAATAAAAAACATCCTTTTGTCCCTGTGCATTTTCCCACTGATTGCTGAGAATAGTAAGTTTTGATCATATTCATCTCTGCCCTGATCCCATATGCGTTTTTATGTCTATGTGTGAAGGCTGGTGCTTTCGCCTTCATGCTTCTAGGAGCAATATGTGATCGTAGCTGTTTCTTCCTTTTAACTGCTGATGGGGGTATGAACTGATTGGCTGGGAGCTTGGCTGTGTTTTGATTGGGTGGAGGTGTGTTCTGATTGGTTAGGGGCTTGGCTGTGCTCTGATTGGATGGGGGAGTGTTCTGTTTGGGTGGGGGCTTTGTTGTGCTCAGGTTAGTCTGAGTTGCAGGGGGATTTGAAATGGTGAGCTGCATTGCTGTTGTTTGGCTTCGTGTTCGTGGTCGTGCCTCATCTTCATGGTGGGTGTCAGTTTGCTTCATGTATGGATTGGAGGGGTTTAAAGTGGCTAATGATGCAGCTGTGGTCTGGCTTCTGGTTTGTGGTCATGCCTGATCATCAGTGTGGGTTTGGGTTTGCTTTTTGCATGGATGTGGTGGTGACATCCTGTGTGGTTTTCATGAGTGTGGGTCTGGTGTCATTCTTTGTGTTAGGGACTTGTTTGTCAATAAGGGCAGGTTTCCAAACAGCTGGTAGGCGGGAGGTATCATGTCATTTGTTCATGCTGTGTGGGCGTTTTTCTATCTCGATGGCTTCTCTGATTATTCTGTTATTAAATTGTTCAGTTTTGGCGATAGTTCTGGTTTTTTTAAAGTCAGTTTCATGTCCTGTGCCTACACCCCAAAATACAGTTCACCATGGAAACAGAAGCTAATAACCAACTTCCCTTCCTGGATGTCTTAGTCTACAAGAAATCCAATGGGTCCCTAGGACACACCATCTACCAGAAGAAAACACACACAAACCGCTATCTGCACGCACTCTCACACCACCACCCAGCACAGATCAACTCCGTAGCCAAGACACTCATCTCAAGAACCAAATGCCTAGCTGACGAACAACACCTAAAAACTGAACTACACATTCTCACTAATGTACTTACATCCAACGGATTCCAAAGAAATAAGATTTCCAACTTAATCCAAAAAGAAACTCCCACTAAAATCCAAGACAGAGAACAAGAAAATGGCAAAGCCCTCCTCCCATACATAAAAGGCGCCACAGACAGGATCAACAAGATCCTTCACAAACATAATATCAAAACAGCATTCTGCACAAACAGAAAAATATCCACCATCCTAAGAAACCCTAAAGACAAAATTGAATTAGAAAATCAAGGAGTATATGAAATCCCATGTACTGCCTGCTCCACCACATACATTGGACAAACCAACAGAAGAATAAGTGCACGCATTGAAGAACACAAAAACTCAGTCAAGAAAGAGGAACGAGGGTCTTCCGGTTCCGGTCACGAGGACCGGAGCCTTTCCTTGCGAGCTCCGGGACGGGGCTCGCGCGAAATTCAAATTAAACAAAAAAAAGAAAAAGAGAGCGACGAAGAAAGAGGTCGAGATTAAAGAGGAACTTCAGACCTCTCAAAAGAAGTAAGACTTACCACCGGGAGGTCCCGGGAAGCCGCGGACGGAGCAGCGGAAGCCGGCGGCAGCAGAGCGACCGGCAGGCCCGAAAACGCCGCGCCAAGCTGTAAGTCAAGCAGCTTACTTGAAAGCAAATAGCACCCCCTATTGGACAAAAATTTTTTTTTTTGCTGTCAAAATATAAACTGTGGGTAACCCACCAGGGAGAAAGGTGGGCATAGGAGGAAGACAAAAAGGCATCCTGGGCTGCTGTGGAGGGAAGGCAGAAGGGGCCTGGAATACCAGACAGGCAGAGGCACTGAATAGACTCCCTGAACACGGACAGACCTTCCTGCCCACAGGCCCCTAGGCCTGCAATGCCTGAACCCTGAAGCCTCCCCTCCCACTGAAAGGTCAGACTACTGGACCAGCACCAGATCACAGTCTAGTGCCTAACCTGGTCCAAGTTAGAAACCAAACCAGTGCCAGAACAACAGGAAGACAAGCTCAAGATGGCCTCTAAACAGACCACACTGACACAAACGAAGGGAGTTGTATCCTCCCCAGCTCAGCGTACCAAACCATCAGGACTTACCTTACCCGCCCCCACACCCTCCCATCCAAATACAGGCCCCCAGACCCATTTACCCCCACAGGCCAGCTCAACAACACACATGTTACAAAAATTACAAGAGGTAATAGAAATGCTGGTTGAAAGGATGGATGGAATGGATAAAAAGTTAGTGGAAATGGACGCAAAGATGGAGAGGAGGTGTGTAGAGGCAGAACAAAAGACGGAGAAAAGATACAACGATTTAAAACAAATGCTGAAAGAACAAGGTAAAGAGCTAGAGAGAAAATGGAAGGAGCAATGCAGGGCGATGGCCACAGACCTGGAACAAATGAAAGAGGCGTTGCAAGCACACTACAAAGAAATAGGGGAGGAAATGGAGAAAAACTTCCAGGAGATCAGAGAGAAGGTGGACAAGCGGATGGAAAAAGTGGAGAATCAAGTAGAGGGACAGATAGCAGAGATAGCAGAGATGAAAGGAGTAGCCCAAGACCAATCTTCCATGATACAGTACTGGCAACTGGCATCCGCAATCAGGTTTAGAGGTTTGAAAGAGACATCAAACGAGACCCAAGGGGGCCTGCTTAGAACCTTCATAGAGGCCCTGGCAACATTTCTGGGAAAGCCAATCTCAGACGTCGCATGGCAATTCGACAGAATTTACAGAGTGGGCACACGGACGACAACAAACAGGCGCCAACCAAGGGACGTAGTCATCCACTTCGCGACGCAGGGATTCCGGAACCTCATCTCAGCCACATCGTACAACAAGAGTTTATACATAGAGGGGCAAGAAGTGAAAGTACTGAAAGAGATCCCCCAGACGATGCTGCGAGACAGGAAGGAATACAGGTTCCTGGTCGACGAACTGAGATCACGCGCTCTGCGATACAGATGGGAAGCCCCTACGGGGATGACACTTTTCTATAAAAATAAAAGATACTGCCTGGACTCGGTCCAAAAAGCCAGAGAATTCCTTGAAAAGGAACTGACGTCGGATGGACTTCAATACACCACAAGAGAAGACGCAGGAGAGCCACCAGAACGACAGACCGATGCAGGAGCAAGAGAAAGGGAAGGACCAACCCGAGACACGACGACACAGAGAACAGGAAGCAACAACAACAAGGGAACAGGACAGACTGCAGAGGGCAGGATAACAAGATCCACCGCCAAACGCATGGAACAACACGATATGACCACACTAAGCAACTTGAGCACCAACTTGGATACCATGGGAACGAGACCAAAGAAGAACACAAGAGATAGAACAGAAGCGGTCTCAGAAGAGTATCCTGAAACCGACAATGACAACTAAAGACATGGAACGTTAACGGACTAAATTCCCCACAGAAAAGGAGAAAGATATTTCATTATCTGCTTCAAGGAAGAAATGACATAACTTGCCTACAAGAAACACACATCAGAGCAGCGGACCAGAAATACCTAATCAACAACAGACTAGGTACACATTTTGTCGCAGCGGCGCCACGAAAGAAGAACGGGATTGTTATATACGTGAAGAAACATGTAATAGCCAAGCTAATAGAGTCAGACTCCCAGGGTAGATACCTAGCAATCGAAGTGACACAGGATGACAAGAAAATTCTAGTGATGGGCATATATGCACCAAATCAACAACAAGGAAAATTCTACAAAAAGATACACAAGAAGTTAACACAACTCAACTACAAATCATGTATTATTCTGGGAGATTGGAACGGGGTCATAGAGATTGCCCTAGACAAGAAGAAAACAAAACCTAACCCACAGAAGCACTCCAAGTTGCCTAAATCTTTCTTCGACATGAAGGAAGACCTTGTACTGACAGACGTCTGGAGAGAATGGCACGGCAAAGAGCAAGAATTCACCTTTTTCTCCGACAGACATCAGTCATTCTCCAGAATTGACTTTATATTAACATCAAGCGACCTGTTAGTTGGTCTAAACGCGGTGAAAATCCTGCCCAAAGTACTAACAGATCACAATCCGGTGAAGATGGAACTAAGACACGGCAGGAGACAGAAGAGATCCTGGAGAATTAATGAAAACCTGTTTAGACATGGAGAAAAGGTGGCGGAATGCAAAAATGCCATGAAGGAATTCTTCAGCATAAATATGAACAACGAAACACCGATAGAAATGATCTGGGACACCAGCAAGGCGTACATGCGGGGGATTCTTATGGACATGAATAAAAGGCACCGTCGCCAACAAGAACGAAAAAGAAAAGAGCTAGAAGAGGAGATAAGCAAGAAAGAGAGGCTACTAATAAAAAGACCAGAAGACAAAATCACCAAAGAAGGAATTAAGATCTTAAGAAAGCAGTTTGACATGTTGATGGCAGACCAAGTTGCGAGGAACATACAATATGCAAAACACAAGACATTCTGCAAGGCCAACAAACCGGGTCGATGGCTGGCTTACATCATAAGAAAGAAACAGAAATCCCGCATAATTGAAAAGATAGAATATAAAGGCAAGGAGGAATTCCGACAAGTAACCATCAAGAAAGCCTTCACAGAATTCTATTCGAAGCTATACGCCAAGGAGAAGACACAGGACAAAGAGACAGAAACTTTTCTACAAAACGAAAAGATACAGGCAATCACCGATACACAGAGAGAGGCCCTGAATGCCGCAATCACGAAGGAGGAAATACACTCAGCGATCAAACAGCTGAAACCAGGAAAATCGCCAGGGACGGATGGGATAACAGCGACTTATTACAAGTGTCTCCAGGAAGAGATGTTAGAACCCCTTAGACAACTATTTGTCAATATACAAGAAGGAGGCCAAGTTCCACCATCCTGGAAAACAGCCTATATCTCATTAATCCCCAAGGAGGGGAAAGATAATACACAACCCACAAATTACAGACCCATCTCACTACTTAACACGGACTACAAAATATTCACAAAAATTCTGGCCGATAGACTAATGACTGTACTACAAAAAACAATACACCCGGACCAAAGGGGATTTATACAAGGACGCCAGATGAAAACCAATGTGAGACAGCTGTTGAACATAATAGAGTACTTGGACAGGCACAAACAGGTACCAGCCGCCCTTATATTTGTGGACGCAGAAAAAGCCTTCGACAGACTGAATTGGCCATTCCTGATGAACCTGATCCAGAAGATGAAAATGGGAGCACAGTTTCTCAACTCCATAAGGGCAATTTACCAGAAACAAACAGGCCAGATCATTGTGAACGGAGACCTAACAGACCCATTCAACATAGAGAGAGGCACGAGACAGGGGTGCCCGCTGTCACTCCTGCTATTTGTCCTAACACTGGAAATTTTACTGAACAGGATAAGAGAGGC
The DNA here is from genome assembly GCA_034064705.1 of Bothrops alternatus. NCBI lineage: Eukaryota > Metazoa > Chordata > Lepidosauria > Squamata > Viperidae > Bothrops > Bothrops alternatus. Next base: position 2,087,321 of record JARGCV010000006.1, on the reverse strand, counting down.
AGAGGACATACAGGGCATACAGATCAAACAGCAAGACTACAAACTATGTGCCTTTGCGGACGACCTGCTGGTGACAATGTCGCAACCAGCACAGTCAGCAAGGAAATTGATGGAGATAATGGAAGACTATGGTAGGGTGTCAGGCTTCAAAGTAAATATATCAAAAACAAAGGTGCTAGTCAAAAACCTAGACAACAAAGCAAAACGGAACCTGGAAAGAATAATGGGTTGTGAAATAGTCAAGAAAGTCAAATACTTAGGAGTGGAAATAGAATCAACAAATGCGAAACTATACAAGAACAACTACGAGGTCCTGTGGAATAAGATACAAACAGACCTGGAAAGGTGGAAATCACTACGTCTGTCCCTGCTGGGCAGGATAGCGGCAGTAAAGATGAACGTCTTACCCAGATTTTTATTTCTCTTTCAAATGCTACCCATACTCAAAAAGGATGCGGACTTAGACAACTGGCAGAAGGGCATCAACAGATTTATTTGGGACGGCAAGAGACCGAGGGTGAAACTAAAAATCATCCAAGTCGCAAGGGAGAGAGGGGGACTCAAAATGCCTAATCTAAAGCTATACTACTATGCAGCGACGTTGGTGGCGGTGAGTGACTGGATCAACATGACAAATGATAGAATTCTGAATGTTGAGGGGCATGGTCTACTATTCGGCTGGCACGCATACTTAGTATACGACAAAAAGGCAGACAGGAGCTTCAAGGAGAACCCACTACGAATCCCATTGTTATGGGTCTGGAAGAAATATAAGCACCTCCTACACGACAAGATTCCCATCTGGACGATTCCCGGACACGCAACAGGGGATATGAACACATCCCAAGGGCAAGAAGTGGTGCCCTACAGTGAACTTGTACTGGGAGAAGAAAATAGGTTCCTCTTGCTACCCCAAGCAACGCTAGCAAACAAAGGAATAGGAGGTACCTGGCTATCATATATACAACTGCAATCAAGGTGGCGTAAAGATAAGAAGAAGGGATTCTCCCAGACCGACGAGAATCTAATTAAACAGATTAGAGAACAGGGGATCAGGCACATCAAACGAGTATACAGCATTTTGATAGAAATGGACTCTGAAACCAAGCTAGTCAAGAACTGTATGATAAAGTGGGCACAAGACTTCAGACACCCTATCACCATGGACACGTGGGAGAAAATCTGGGTGAGGAATGTAGAATTCACGAAATCGCAACACTTAAGGGAAAACTTCTACAAGATGGCACCTAGATGGCACCTAGACCCGAAAAAAATATCACTCATCTACCCGGACTCCCAGCCCAAATGCTGGAGGTGCGGGGATGGGGAGGCTACTTACTTTCACATATGGTGGACATGCAGAAAAATCAAAGCATTCTGGAGGAAGATATGGTGGACACTCCAAACCATTTTCAAAAAGCGTATAGAATTCCTACCTCAGGCTTTTCTGTTAGGGATCACAAAGGATTTCACTACCTCAGAGACAAATTTATTTTTGAACTTAATTACAGCAGCAAGATTGTTGGTGGGACAATACTGGAAGAATCCGGAAATACCACATATGGAAGAATGGACTGTGAAAGTAACAAATTTGGCGGAAATGGCGAAAATATCAGCGTACTTGAAAAATAGCTCCAATGAACAATTTGTGACAGACTGGAAACAGTGGATAGACTATATCCAAGAGAGACACCAATCAAACAGAATGCAGCTGGCGTTTAGCTGAGGCTCGATGGGAGGAGGGAAGAAGGGTTAACAAATCAAATCTTTACAAAAACTAACACCCAATGTTGAATGTATATGTTCTATAACTAATGCCTCTTAACATAACCTTATGACTAATGTTGTCTGCTTTAATATTGTTAAAGCGGACTGAATCTCTACCTCAGGATAGGAAACTTTTACCTCAGGATCTCTGGTTAGGGGCTATAAAAGATTGCACTAGTAATGGGATGAAGTCAACTCAGAAGCGTAAACGAACAATAGGCGATAGACTAGATGCAGTAGATAGACCATATATAAGAGAAACACCAATCAAACAAAATGTATTCGGAGTATACTTGAAGATGGAAGGGGGGAGGGAAGAACGTTTACTAAAACAGATGTTTACAAAGATTAATACCTAATGTTGTATGCTATGTTCTAGGATGATTGCTTAGCAATAGGATCTTATGTTTAATGTTGATCACATTAATATTGAACCAGATAAGAGAAACACCAATCAAACAAAGTGTAACAGGAGTATAGTTGAGGCTAGACGCGAGGAGTGGGAAAAAGGCTTACTAACTCAGACGTTTTCAAAGACTAATGCATAGCATTGTATATCAGGTGCCATGATGATTACTGCATAATATGTTTTTATGTTCAATGTTGATTGTTTTAATAAAAAAATTTTTTATAAAAAAAAAGAAGTGCGAGTAGCTAGCTGCATTGTTGTTAAGACCTATAATCTGATAAAGCAGAGCACACAATAAAAAGTAAACAAACTGAAAAAAAAAAGAGGAACCAACTTCTTCCCTGGTCCAACACCTCAAAGCCACAGGACATGAAATTGATTTCAAAAAGACCAGAACTATTGCCAAAACTGAACACTTTAATAACAGAATAATCAGAGAAGCCATCGAGATAGAAAAACGCCCACACAGCATGAACAAACGAGATGATACCTCCCGCCTACCAGCCATTTGGAAACCTGCCCTTATTGACAGACGAGTCCATAGCACGGGGAATGACACCAGACCTACACTCACAAAAACCACACAGGATGTCACCACCACACATCCAGGCAAGAAGCAAACCCAAACCCACACTGATGAGGCACGACCACAAACCAGAAGCCAGACCACAGCTGCATCATTAGCCACCTTAAACCCCTCCAATCCATACATGAAGCAAACTGACACCCACCATGAAGATGAGGCACGACCATGAACGCAAAGCCAAACAGCTACACAGTTCACCATCTCTAATCCCCTTGTAACACTGACTAACCTGAGCACAACAAAGCCCCCACCCAAACAGAACACTCCCCCAGCCAACCCCCCATCCAATCAGAACACAGCCAAGCCCCTAACCAATCAGAACACACCTCCACCCAATCAGAACACAGCTGAGCTCCCAGCCAATCAGTTCAAACCCCCCACTGGCAGTTTAAAGGAAGAAACAGCTAAAATCTCACATTGCTCCTAGAAGCAGAAGCCGAAAGCACCAGCCTGAAGATGACGAATGAGACTTTGTCGAAACGTCGCCAAGACACTTCAAATTCTACGTGGGAGAAAACCCGAAGAACCAAAGACCTACATACAAACACCCGCGAAAACCTCAGAATATATATATATTGTTAACATATATATAATGTTTAAGCAGACCTACTGTAAGGATCCACCCCACTTTGCATCTTGAGAAGACAGAACTCTTGGAATATTTCTTCCAACAGGCATCCTTTATTAAGAGAAAATGGTTGCAGGCGTTCTAGACAGGACCTGGGGCCCCAGCCCTATGATTCAAGGTTTTAAAGGGTCTCCAGCAGCCCCACCGCACCATCTTTCCAGAGACAATCCCAGGCGTTACATTTCCACCCCCTTTTTCCTCACTGCCGGTGGAAGGGAGACTTCAGAGAGGAGTAGATGAAAGCTGATGGCCCCATTGTTATGATTTAGTCCTTTTGGTGGTATCCACATTCAATCCCTTTGAAGTTGTACTGAAGGAAGTGAGGGCCATAAAACCCCTTTGTTTACCCCCCTTCCCCTTCATCGTATGACAGAATCCAGAGAGGGCAGAAATGGGGTTTTCCATAGTTGATAACTAGAGATGAAATATAATTGGATTCTGACACCTACTGAACAAATTATTTATTTTTCATGCTTCATTAGACTTCATTTACCTCCAGTGTTCTGAAGAGATGTAGATCCAAAAACAATAATCTTTCCTGGAGTGCCAAAAACTTGTTCTCCAAGTTTTTCATAAACCATACAGCCTAGTTAAACCAAGGTGAAGAGAGATGGCAATTAATTAATCACAAGGAACAATATCTTTAATAATATAATGTACATTTGTTGCATACCTGGGTATATCATAGTCTATTTTCTTATCTTTTAACTGACAAATGAGATGTAAAGCATTGTTCTCTCCAGTTCTTTGCAAAAAAAAGTCTGAAGCTATTTTTCTTCACTTCTGATAACCTTGAAATGTAGAGAACACTTGTGAACCAATAGTGCTGGCCTCTTTCGGTCAGGCTGAACAGTAGGAGAGTGAAAATAATGTTAAATTGCTGTCTTCATCCAACTATCTGGTCATGAAATAACAAAAGTTCTTTTAACCTTACTCAAAATTAAATAAAATAAATTGCAAGAATATAAACCACACTTTTCATTCAATGAATCTGTGTGCCTCTGGTGGTGGTTTACAAAAAATATTGTGAGGCTGTAGTGATGGGAAACTATATGAAAAAATTAAAATGTTAAAAAAATATAAACTACATTGGCATTGCTGGGCTGCATTTGGATATCCCAATGTGTTGTGATGATGAAATGGTAACACTTTGCAAGTAGGCACTTTCCCCAAAAGCTATGACCATGATTGTGGGAAAGTGCCTATTTGCAAAGTGTTACCATTTCATTATCACAGCTTATTGGGTTATTCAATAAGACTATAATCTTATTAATATTCAATAATCCAGAAGGTTGAAGACAGTAATTGCACACTGTTATAGTTCCTGAATTGATGGAGGGGAAAAGAATACATTATTGAACCAAAAGCGCTTTTTCAAAAGACAACTGGACTTTGTTTTTCCTTGAAGATGTTTCGCTTGTCATTCAAGAAGCTTCTTCAGTTCTGACTGAATTGTGGAGGATGGAAGGATTTATATTCCTTGCAATCATCTTGTTGTTAGCACTCTTTCTGAGAGTAATTGAGTTCCACTGGAGGTTTATCTGTGCCCTCAGGGTCACTTGAATTTGTTGTGGTATCCCTGTCCCTCTGCTGAGAGAGGGCTGTTCAGTCCTAAATTAGATGGCCTCTTTGACCCATTTTTCAAACTTTTGTTTTTTTTCTTTCAAACTGAAAGAGACGGTCAAAGAGGCCATCTACATTAAGACTGAACAGCGTTCTCTCAATGGAGGAACAGGGATAACATACAACCTGGATGACTGAGAATCTCTCCATAGACATTACTGAACCTCTACCTTAGATATGAGACACACACAAAGAGAGAGAGATAAGAGATTACTGGTCTGAACATTGGGAGGAGAGGCAGGGTGAGACAAACATTTCTTAAGGTCTGTAGAGCCACAGTGATTCTATGGTTTACAACCAATTGGAGTAGAGTCAAGAATAAATAAACTTAGCTCTCACTTATAAGAGGCAAGTAACTCTGAAACTAATTTTAAAGTGCTATTCCAAACTATTGGTATGGAAGTGTCAGTTAAATGGCCTTCACCCTATTGCAAATTTCTTGGAGTTACAGCTGCATTTCAGCAACTATCCCAACATCCTAATCAACTACAAATGACAAGAAGAACAGATATAATCATAATAATTCCTTTTGTCACAATCCTTGATGCCATCGACAACAAGAATTAGAAATGTTCCTATTGTAGACTTTCTTTCATTCATAAAGAATGATGATGATAGAAATGGAGAACAGCTAAGACACCCATCCTCCTTCTTTTCCATTACAGTACGTTCAGTACCTATAAACAGCAAGATCTTGAAAAAGTATTATTTCCTGACCAGATGAAGCATCTCCAACTAAAATATCTTTTTGTTTTTCTATCAGCATAATCAATTACGTGTTGTATTGTATTGTATATGTTATATATGTTTGGTAAGATGATCAACTGAACATATAAATTCTATCAAATAAAAAAAGGCGAGTTAAATCTAGAGTATTTTAAGTCCACCATAGTTTTGACTTTTTGAAAAAAAATGAGATATCATTGAAAAGATGACAAATAGATAATTCAGGCAGCGATCAGGTCTTTAGAATGTTTATGGTGCTGGCATGCAATCCTTTTAATTATTATACTGAACTCTTTTTGCTGATAAGCAGGAGCTTATATTATTCAGAGGTGTATTAAGTAGAAAATTTGGGAATTGTACCTTTATATTGTATTCAACACAGAGTTGAATGCTAGCATCATTCTGGCTCCGTTGTCCCACTAAACAGGACTGAAGTCTGTAAAAGACTGACTTGCAGCAAGATGTTTCCTTTCCTTTCTTACAAATCAAGCCATTTTGCACATACCTTTATCATGATGCTATGTGATAGTGTTCAGTATACACAAGGGAAGAGAAATTGCACTGAATTTACTTCTCACTGACTTGTATGCCTCGTTGTAAGTCATATATTGTCCTGTTTCCTCTAAAACAGGGGTGGGGAACTATGGCCCTTTTATGACTATGGCCCTTTTATGGACATCAGCTCCCAGAATTCCTGAGCCAGCATGTCATAAAGAGGCCATAGTTTCCCACCTCTGCTATAGAATGTGCTCTCCCTCTCCTTCTCTCTCGTTATTTTAACAAAATGGATTAATTCATGTTTCCAATGTTCTCAGGATTACTGTTTCATTTCTCACTGTTTAGATGATATACCCCTGCATAACTTGGTTTTAAAATTTATTTTCCCTTCACTTTTAAAAATACATTTTCATATACTGGGTTAAATTTCATTATCTTATTAAGATCATATTTGAACTGTGGCAGTATATACTTTTTTAGTTTAATAAAACAAAGGAATGGTTCTATTTTTTCTTCGTTTAACAAAGCATATTAATTTCTTTTGGAATTAAAGCAAAGCAAAGTAGGATGGAAGATTTAGGCTTTTATTTACCATATTCATTAGCTCTTTGTTATTCCTTGGCAGTAAAATAATATAAAGTTTTAGGAATTACCTGTTTCCTTTGCACATGCTAACAAGACATTTATTGAATAAATGGAGAGCAGTGTCACTGAAATCAAAAGCAACCTATAGGAAAAAAATAAGAAAAACACTTTTTAGCACGATATAAAACTTGAGTAAGTGTGGATGTAAAATAATAATATGAATATGACTTTAATTGAAACCATAAGAGCATCCCTTAGGTTAACATAAATTACTTGGAGGATTACAGGTTGGCTGCCTTTTCAATAACACAGTGACAAATGACAAATCATATATTAAAATAATTGCTCAATGAAATTTTTCATTTTCATTTTTCAAGGGATTTTGGACCAAGCATTTTTTTTTTGCTTTTAGACATTTAATAATTTTTGTTTTGAGTGGAACAGGTTACATACAGATATACACAGAGATGAACTTCAGCTTGGAAATATGATAACACAAAATTAAGTGTATTTCCTACAAGGTATTAGCAGCACTGTTTACCGCGTTTCTCATGCTCATCATCATAAAACGTTTGGGGTTGTGACAAGAAATGCATACATGTAATGACTGACTCTTTACAAAACTGAGCAGATTTTGAAGTTTAAAAACTTTGCAAATTGTACAATTTTAAAAAGCATTTTGTCTTCAGTTTTGTTCTGAATAGGCATTGTGAGGGCAGTCTCTGTAGGCCTCTTTCTGCTTGTTGTTGCACTTATGTTGTTGCAATTATGGCTAAAGAGGTTTTTCCAACATCTGTAGTCCAAGTTTGCCTACCATTAATAGACTGGCACCAGCAATTAACCCTGCAGGCATAAATTTCCTAGAGTTATAGTATCTCATTCCCATCAGGACAGTCAGGGTTCCAGATGCAGACAGAGAAAGCCAAATATTCTTTGGATCCGTTGACTGCTGATAAGCACCCAATCCTGCCAGCCCACCACAGAGGAGACCAGCAGCTAAGGAAGGGACACTGCCTGCTTTTACATAGCCAGCTATTCCACCGGAGGCAACCAATGCAGCATAACTATAGCCAATCCAATCCACACTCATGCTTCCGCAAAGGTCGCGCGTGCAAGGCGGACCAAGCATTTTGAGGACACTGGAACTCATACTCTTCTGAGTGTAGTGACTTTAAATTTAGCTATTAGTACTTAGCAAATATTTTGTTTTGCCAATTCTAGATATTTGGCTTAAATTCTTTACACTGAAATAGTCAGAAAATCAATCTGTCAACATCCAGCTTGAATATCCAAATACAAATCCAGGATCAATTCAATTCTGAAAAACGTATTGTTTATTGTTTATATATACAGGTAATCCCTGGGTTATGAGTGTTCCCTTAGTGAACGTTCGAAGTTATACGATAAGTGCCCCCTAGTGTTTATGAAAAAGTCCTGAAATTATGAATGTTGCCGCACCATGGCAATCATTCATCCTTACGAACGATCGCAGTGCAACTGCAACATTTGCCCTGTCTATCCCCTCCCTCCCCCACAGCCCTGGGTCTCCCAAGACACTACGCCTTGGATACTCACCTTGTGAAAATCAAGATCCTTCGCTTTCTTGGCTGCTCCAGGCCTTCAGTGCATTTGCAGAGAATGGAGGCCTAAAGTAATACAAGATCATGTGAGATCAGTGGCACAAGATCTCACACTACTGATCTCGTGTGATCTCATGGTACTTCAGGCCTCTGTTCTCTGTAATAGAGAATGGAAGCAAAGCTGGGGCAAGGCTTCTGCATGCCTCCAGAGGCCTGATCCAGGCATTGGAGGTCTTTCCTGGGCCTGCTCAGAAAGGAGGCCAGGGGATGCTTCCGCAGACCTCTGGAGGCTTAATCCAGGTGTCAGAGGCCTTTTCCAGGCTTCTGCCACCTGAAAAAGAGGCCGGGGGACACTTCCATGCATCTCCAGAGGCCTGATTTTGGCATCAGATGCCTTTTCCAGGCAACTGCTGCCCAGAAAAGATGTTGGAAGATGCTTCCATGGACCTCTGGAGGCCCATTCCAGACATCAGAGGCCTTTTCCGGGCCATTGCTGCCCGGAAAGGCGGCCGGGAGATTCTTCCAGGGCCTCCGGAGGTCCATTCTGGGCCTTGGAGGGCTTCTCCAGGCTTCCAAGGCCGGAACGGAGACCAGGGGCAGTGGCCATGTGCTTCTGGAGGTCCATTTTGGGCCTCTGAGGCCTCCTCCTGGCCTCCAAGGCCCAAAATGGAGGCTGGGGGAGGCTTTTGCATGCCTCCGGAGGTCTGTTCTGGGCCTCTGAAGTCTCTTCCGGGTCTCGGAGGCCCAGAATGAAGGTGGTGGGCGGCGGCCATGTGCTTCTGGAGGTCCATTCTGGGCCCCGGAGGCCTCCCTCTGCTCTTGCCAGGAGCAGAGAAAGAAACAGAGCTGGACAGGAGATAGATCTTTACAAGTAAACTGGCGCACCAGGATTGGATGGGGGAGCAATTGTGGGGACCTCAGGGGAAGTAGCATGAGGTATCTCGGGGGGGGGCTTGGGTGGTCTGAAGCAGATGGCATGTTCCATCACTAGGCCCCCCATGGCCTTCCCCACCTTGAGATACCTTGTGTTCATTTAACAAGCCACACATTTGCCCATACATTAAATTAGCATGGGTGTGGGCGAAAGTTGGGAGTGATTTGTATTCAAAGAACGAGATTCACTCCTATGAATCCTCAAGTTGCAAATGGAATGGGCAGGCTCCATTATGTTCATAACTCGAGGACTACCTGTAGTGTCGTAATGGGAGGTAAAATTAATTCTGAATTTCTAAAGCATCAGTTCACAGTATTAAGCAATGACTTTTTCACCTTAACCCTTAGTTTCCACATAGATCATGTAAACAAATTCTCTTATTATAGGAACTATCAGCGTTCTTCTTCACACCTGTTGATACAACTTTGAAAATTTTCCAGACTCTCACAAGCTGTACTGACCCAGCCTTCGTGAGTGCTACTCAATAGCTTACATGTGAGGAAAAACCCCTTTTCAGTTAACAAGTCACGAGCAAGGCAGGAACTCGTGAGAAACAACCCCTTTTTATTTTAACAAGGTGTTTTTGGAATAAACTCCAGATAACTAGTCCTTAGATGTTGAAACAAACAGTAGCAATCTCTGCTCCCACTTGGCTGAGATAAGTATAAAGTCTCTGAGTTCCCAGTAGGAAGGCTCAATTAGCTATTTAACCCAAACACAAAGAAAGCTGACAAACCTGGCAAAGAATTGGCAAAGAATCCTGGCAAAAGAAATCCAACAGAGGAACAAGATACCGTAGCATCAACGGTTGCCTGCGGAAACTGGCGCCTCCCACACGTTTCCTCTTTATAGTCCAGCCAGGGCATGGCTTCTTAGAGGCCACCCTACCGCTCTCCGTTGTCCTGCTCGCTTCTCCTCTCTGCACATACATGCATCTGGGACAGGCCCCAGCTGTTCCTCCTCTTCGCTCAGTTCAGATCCCCAACACGTCTGTCTCTGCCTGAGCATGAGTAGATGGGCCCAGCTCCGCATCTGGCTCTGAGTCTTCTTGCTCCTCAGAGCCTTCCACAGACTCCGATGTGAAACCAGGCACCCCTTCACCCTCATTCGATTCATCTGACTTGGCTGCCGGATCTGCTGGCAATCGAGGAACCACAACACAAGCCTCTGTGAAACTGCAGAAGTTTCATTTCTCCAAATTAACCCATTCATAGTCAATAACTCCCCCCTTTCTCTAATGACAAGTTGAAATGGAGAGGCACGGAGCTGCCCATGTTTCACTCTTGACATGTTGCCCCCTCGAAAGAAGAATGGATATTGAAGGGTAAAACAAATAAACACATATACATACAGTATAAACATTGATCAATATCCCATGTACAATCTCCTCCTTTTCAGTGGGGTCGGTTAGGGTATTTGGAATGGAATTTCTTTATTAGTTTAGCTGCCCTAACATTTGTAGCTGCCACCCATTGTGCATCTGCCCATCCTTTCCACTTTACTCAATATTGTAACTTTTCCCTATGATATCTAGAATCTAAAATTTCTTCAATTTCATGATGCCTTTCTCCCTTAACTAAAATTGGAAGTGGAGGTGATTTTTCAATTGGCCTCACTTTCGATCCTTGTACTGGCTTCAATAAGCTACAAGGGTGTGTCCTTCTAAAATCTCTTGGCAACTGTAATTTTACTGTAACTGGGTTGATGACTTCTATGATATCAAGTTTCCCCGAAAATAAGATCCACCCCAAAGATAAGCCCTAGCCTGATTTTCAGGGATAGGCCTAATATAAGTTCTATCCCAAAAATAAGCCTGGGGAGTGGGCATGGCCAGCACAAGCGGCAGCAAGCACGCAGGGGCTGACGGTGTCCAGCAGCAGCTGCAGCCCACCAGTCCCTTGGCGCAGCACAGGTAAGTCCGAGTGCAGAGACAGAAGTGGGGGAAAGTGATCCAGATGTGCTGTACACTTTTCATCCAGAGGGAGACTGGAAGCTTCATCTGCTTGTGAATGGGGTGCTAAGAAACCAAGCAATTTGCTCTGTCTAAGTGCTCTATTTGCAAGCAGACGAAGCTTCCAGTCTTCCTCTGGGTGAAAAGTGTTTGGACACTTATGGGGTGCTTGGGGCAGCTCCACCCCCTCAACTGCCTCACCTCATGGCGACAGCATGGCACAGCAGGCCACATGGCCTCCTGCTCCGAGTGGCCACAGAAGTGGTCCAGCGGCCACGCAGGTTCCTGCTGGATGGGGCTGTTGGTGCCACCACCATGAGGCAAGGCAGGTGTCGGGAAAAAATAAGACATTCCCAAAAATAAGACCTATGGTCTCTTTTGGAGGCAAAAGAAATATAAGACCGGGTCTTATTTTCAAGGAAACATGGTAGTAAAAGGACCTATATATATAGGACCTTGTTTCTTACAGGTTATTTTGAGGTTTAAATATTTTGTGGACAAATATATTTTATCACCTACTTTAAATACTTCCGAGTGCCTCATTTCTTCTTTGCCTGTTTTTTTTTTATTTTTTTGTGTCTGTTCTTGAGCTTTGCGTACCCCTGGCCATGAGCTTTTTATGTTATCCATCCACTCAGTTAAGGTTGTGGATGATGTGATGTCTTGAGGGATCTCAGGCACAGCCACATATTCGATCCCAGAGGTCACTTGGAAAGGTGTAAATCCAGTGTTGCTATGTACCATATTATTGTATGCCACTTCAGCAAACAGCAACAAATCAGCCCAATCATTTTGTGGATAATTTACACATCTTATATATTGTTCTATCATTGCATTAGCTCTTTCAGCTGCACCATTAGTACTCTGATGAAAACCGGAACCAAGTCCTTGTGATAATCCTATTGATTTAATGAACTCTCTCCAAAATTTCACTGTGAACTGCACCCCTCTGTCTGAGATGATCCTTTTTGGGACTCCATGCAGTCTGTAAATATGTTGCACAAACATTCTGGCTAACTTCTTAGCTGAAGGAAGCTTTGGACAAGCTACAAAGTTAGCTTGTTTTGAAAATAAATCAATTACTGCCCATTTTATAGTATTCCTAGCAGTCTCTGGTAATTCTACTATGAAATCCATAGCTATTTATTCCCAGGATCTTTTAAGGTCAGCCACTGATTGTAACAAACCTGGAGTTTTCTCAGGCAACTTCTTCATTGAAGCACAAACTGAGCAACTAGCCACGTATTCTTTTACATCTTTTTTCACTTTTGTCCACCAAAGCTGTCTTTTCACAAGATGATGGGTTTTTACAAACCCAAAATGGCCAGCTGATTTTGCATCATGTGCTTGGCTTAGTATTAAGGTTTTACTATAGGATCATTTTTATGGTCCTGAAACCAATTATCTTGTTCCAAAGCCTCCTTAAATTTCTACTTCAGGGAATCTAATGCTAACCTGGGTGGCTTTCCCCTGCACGGAACCCCAAGCTGGTACAGCAAGTTGGCTGGAAGGGATTATAGAGTTCACCACTTCTTCCTTGGTACTTTTGTATTAGGGCATGCATGAAAGGGCATCAGCCAAATTTTTTTTCCTGGTATGTAACTAAAATTAAATCAATTAAAATATTGAGCCTACCTGACTTTTTTAGGAGATAATTTCCTTGGGACTTTAAAACCTCTAGATTCTTATGATCCGTCCACCGGAGAATTGCCTCCATATTAGGAGAGCCAATGGACAGCAAAAGCTTTTTTTCCCATATAGCCCACCTTCTCTCAGTATCTGAAAGTTTTTGAGAAGTATATTCTCATTTTTTTTGTAGCAATACTGCCCCATTGCCACATCACTAACATTTGTTTGAATTAAGAAAGGTCTTTCTGGATTTGGGTGTTTTAACAATGGTTCTGCTGCTGCAAGCCTTTTGAGGGTTCCAAAGGCTGCTTGACAGTCAAGCGTCCAACCTAAGGACTGACTGGGTTTGGCCGTAGTTCCTTTTCTGGTTTTTAACAAACTTGTTATGGGCAACGCAATCAGCACAAAACTGGGAATTGTCTGTAAAAATTTGCAAATCCCAGAAAACTTTGCAACTGCTTTCGGGTCCAGGGAGCTTCCCACTCCAATATGGCTACTTTCCCTACATCCATTTCTTTGCCCCTTGCAGAAACACAGTACTCCAAGATGTCTAAACTGGTTTTGTGAAAAATCACATTTGGACAATTTTGTATACAATTGGTTATCTAACAACTTTTCTAACACTGCTCTAACTAATTTTATATGTTCTTCCATAGTTTCAGTATATATCAAAATATCTAAATAGACTAGCACCCCCTTATACAGATAATCAAGTAGAACCTCATTTATCAACTGCATAAATACTGCAGGTGCTCCTTATAGTCTGAATGGCATCACTTTGAATTGATAACACTGTAAAGACAGTTTTCCACTCATCCCCTTCTTTAATCCTTACTTGATAATAAATCTAATTTTGTAAAATTTTTCCATTTGCACAAGTAACCTGTCTTTCATAAGGGAGGGTACATATTTTCCACTGATATAGCATTCAGATTTTATAATAAACACACATTCTAAGACCCCCATCCTTTTTCTCTCTGAACAAAAAGGGGGCAGCCATTTTTTATTTTGCAGGTTGAATAAAACCATGAGCCAAGTTTTTTTCTAGAAATCCTCGAAGCTCTTCCATTTCTTTAGGTGTCATAGCATACATCTTCAGTTTAGGAAACTTAGTCCCTGGGACTATCTCAATGGCACAATCCGATGGCCGATGAGGTGGGAGTACATCCAATTCCTTTTCACTAAAACTTCTATTAAATCTCTGTATTCTGCAGGCACACTGTATTCTGTCTGTCGGCCTTTTATGTATCTACAGAAGCCACTTTCGATTTCTCAGCCATAGGCATGTAGCAAGCAGCCAGCTCCTCCTGCGCCTTTTGTTGATTCACCACTTTGTTCCTTAATTACCACTTGTTATTATTCCAATCTATTAGGGGTTCTGTTTCTTTAGCCAAGCTATCCTAAAATAATACTTTATGCCATTTCAGGAGCTAAAACTGAATGATTTCACTATGATTGCCAAACTTTATAGTCACTGGCTCGGTGAAATAAATGGCAGGTTCATCTCCCGTAAGAGATTCATCTAACTGCTCGAATCTCATGGATTATCTCAACTTTCTGAGTTGCAGTTCCACTTTTTCAACCGTAGGCAAGCTTATCACACATCTAGTGCACTCTGAGTCCAATAGGTCGGATGGTTTCTCTTACTCCTGAGGAAGATACAAACAGTTCTACTTTAGTAGTCATCAGGGAAATAGGACCACTTACCATTGGGTCATCTTCCCTTTCACTTCATTCACATAGAAAACCGGACCAGGTCTCTCAGGGGCTAAAGTTCTCTCCTTCTCTGGAGGGGGAGGATATCTCCATGACCTGTTCAGCCACTTTCATTCTTTATCTGGGCTTTGGCTCTGGATGCTTTGGCTTGGATTTGGTTGGAGTGCTGACATTGGGTTTGATGCAGGGCAATCTGCGGCTCAGTGTCCTCCTTTCCACACTGGAAACATGCTCCCTTCCCAGAGGTGGTCTTTCCCTTCTGCTCCCTGGGACATTACCCTTTTCCCATGCCAAGCCAGGTATCTCTCTATGGCCTGATGAGGTCAGTTATCTTGACAAGTATGCTGTCAGTAATCCATCAAGTCCAACTCCACCTCATTAATTCATGGTGGCTCTAATGACTCAGCTTTCTGCTTCGGGCGAGCCCCAGTCAACAGTTGCCTCTCCCCAACTTCTGGTTTTTGCGCCCTAGTGCACAACTGTGGGATTGCGGACCTTCACATCCCATGGCTGATTTCGTCCTGCCAGAGAACCCTAAATGGGTCTGAAATTGCCCCAAAGAGGTGGCAAAGAAAGAGGGGTGCCCCGTTGATCATGGAATGACAGCAGTTGTTCCATTCGATCTGGGGGAAGCCCTTTGATCCGACAGGAGAAAGGCTAGCTGCTCATCAGTGTCTAGCCCATGTGTCGGCAACCCGCGGCTCCGGAGCAGCATGTGGCTCTTTGAGCCTTCTCCTGCAGCTCCCAGCCTCCTCTGCCATTTGCAGAGAGACAGAGACAGGCACTTGCGCTTCCTCTCTCTCTCTCTCTCTCTCTCTCTCTCTCTCTCTCTCTCTCTCTCTCTCTCTCTCTCTCTCTCTCTCTCTCTCTCTCTGTGTGTGTGTGTGTGTGTGTGTAAAAAAGAGAGTGGCCTCACACTGTTCTCCGATGAGTGACAAGCTTATTGGGCGGGGCTCCTACCTTGGCTGCATCTCAGCAGGAAGCAGGAAGGGCAGGAGAGAGCCAGCCCAATAAGAATGTGTGTCACTTGTTGGAGAACAGCATGAAGCCAGCTTGCCAGGTGAGCAGAGGATTGGAGAGAGGGAGAGAGAGGGGGGAGAGAGAGAGGGAGAAGAGAGAAGGAGAGAGAGGGATAGAAAGAAAGAGAGATAGAGAAAGAGAGGGGGAGAGAAAGAGAGAGGGAGAGAGAAAAAGAGAGGGAGAGAGAGGGGAGAGAGAGAGAGAAGGAAAGAGGGGAGAGAGAGGGGGAAGAGAGGGAAAGAGAAAGAGAGGGAGAGAAAGAGAAAAACAGAGAGAGGGAGAGAGAGAAAGAGAGGGGGAGAGAAAAAAGAGGGAGAGAGAGAAAGGGGGAGAGAGAGGAAAGAGAGAAAGAGCAACAGTGAGAGAGAGAGAGGGGAGAGGAGAGGGAGAGAGAGAGAACTCATGCACAGCACCCTCTATTTTTTAAATTAAACTCTTCAATCGAGCCCCTCTTTTGGCGCACGCGCGTGTGCAAGTTTTGCAGCTCCCAGTGTTTTCTTTTCTGTGGGAAACGGGTCCAAGTGGCTCTTTGAGTGTTTATGGTTGCCGACCCCTGGTCTAGCCCAAGCTACTTGCAGCCGGAATCCAAGAGCACGAGCCAGAACAACAGTGAAAGCGTGCTTGGAATTGGTGAGAGTATTGATTTTCTCTCTTCTACTCTGTAATTAAGTCCCTGGGAAAGATCTCCAAAGTAATAAAACCTCCGAAAGTGAAGGGAGGGGACTACACCCCCACTCCCCCATAGACAGAAGTGGCAAATTAACTTTTAAGGGGAAAGAAACATACTGAAATCAAATTTTAAATACTACAGTTTGACTAAATCCAGAAACTAAAAAAACTGCTAAGATTATACTCTAAAGAGTTTTGATGAAATTATAAAAAAAAACCCAGTAAGAACAATTTCTGGTCTGAAAAAGCTGGAAAACAAACAACAACTGACATCTAGTGGAGAATTAGAACATAGCACATTAACAACAACACCCAAAAACAAAGAAAAATCTGTTCCCTTGAACTCTAATAACCTTTAAGAAGACAGCTGCTGGGAATAAAGAAAATAATACATACTGTCACCCAAAAGGTGGAGAAGGGAACTAGATGTAAAGCTATACTGGACTTAATCCTTGCAAACAGAGAAGAAGTGATAGAGGGAATCGAAATTACTGGAACCTTGGGTGAAACTGACCATGTCATACTGGAATTTAATATAATGCAAACACCAACAATAGAACTAATGTCCAACTAATGTCCTAAACTTCAAAAGAGCCGACTTTAACAAACTCAGAGAGAACCTAGGAAAAATTCCATGGATGAAAATCCTAAAGGGGAAAACAACCCAGGAAGTGTGGGAAACCCTGAAAAATGTGATCACAAAAGCCCAGAACAGCGCAATACCACTGAGAAAGAAAAACAAGAAATCCAAGAAGAAGCCAGCATGGCTACACAAAGAACTCTCTAACAAACTAAATGACAAAAAAGGACAAATACAAAAAATTGAAAAGAGGGGCACATAACTAAATGGTAAGGGAACACCTATCCAACCTTGATGAATATCACTGGGACCTGACAGGCTACATCCCAGAGTTCTGCAAGAGCTGGCAGATGTTATCTCAGAACTGTTGCACCACATCTTGCATAAATCCTGGAGCACTGGGGAAGTATCTGGGGATTGGAAAAGGGCTGATGTGGTCCCCATCTTCAAGAAAGTGAAAAAAAACGGACCCAGGAAACTACAGACCAATCAGTTTAACATCAATACCTTGGAAGATCCTAGAAAAGATAATCAAAAAACAGATCTGCGAACAACTAGAAGCAAACAAAGTCATAACTAGTAGCCAGCACAGGTTTGTTAAAAACACATCATGCGAAACTAATCTCATCTCATTCTTTGAAAAAGTGACTAAACTAGTAGACCAGCGAAACGCAGTGGATGTAGTATACTTAGATTTCAGTAAGGAATTTGACAAGATAGACCACAACCTACTCCTTGGTAAACTAGGAAAAGGTGGAATAGACAACATCACCACCAGATGGATTTGTAGCTGGCTAACAAACCGTACTCAACTAGTAGTCCTCAATGGCACTACATCCACGTGGAGAGAAGTAAACAGTGGGGTACCACAAGGTTCCATCTTAGGCCCAGTACTCTTCAACATCTTCATCAATGACTTAGATGAGAGAATAGAAGGGGAACTCATCAAATTCACAGATGACACCAAACTGGCAAGAGTAGCCAAGACCCCAGAAGACAAACTCAGGATACAAAAAGATCTTGACAAACTTGAACAATGGACCTTATCCAACAAAATGAGTTTCAACATGGAAAAAAGCAAAGTCTTACATTTAGGCAGGAAAAACCAAAGGCACAAATACAGATTGGGTAAGACCTGACTTAATAACAGTAACTGTGAGAGGGACCTTGGAGTCCTAGTGGATGATGACTATGAGCCAGTAGTGTGCAGCAGGAACCCAAAAAGCGAATGTAATCCTGGGTTGTATAAAGAGAGGCATAGAATCAAGATCATGTGAAGTAATATTACTGCTTTATAAAGCCCTAGTAAGACAACATCTGGAATACTGCAGCCTATTTTGGTCACGATATCACAAAAAAGATGTTGAAAGTTTGGAAAAAAATCAGAGAAGAGCAACTAAGATGATCAGGGGCCTGGAGACTAAAACATACAAAGAATGGCTACGGGACTTGGGTTTGGCTAGTCTAAAGAAAAGAAGAAATAGGGGAGACATGATAGCAGTGTTCCAGTATCTGAGGGGCTGCCACAAGGCAGAGGGGGCCAGCTTGTTCACCAAAGCACCAGATGGAAGGACGAGAAACAATGGTTGGAAACTGACCAAAGAGAGAAGCAACCTGGAACTGAGGAGAAACTTCCTGACAGTGAGGACAATCAACCAGTGGAACACCTTACCCCTCAGAAATCATGGGCGCTCCATCACTGGAGATTTTTAAGAGGAGATTGGACATTCACCTGTCTGAGATGATAGAGGTTCCCCAGCTTGAGCAGGGGGCTGGATTAGAAGACCTCCAAGGTCCCTATTCTATTCTGTTCTGTTCTATTCTACTCTAGCTTTAATCCATGAGGAGATTAAACACAACTTTGATGACATAAATGAGCACATTTCTAATCTAAACCCACAATCAAAAAATACTCAGAAAATGATGATAAAGAATGAACAAACAAATCAGATAATAGAACATAAAGTAGAAAAAATGACTTATAAATGAACTATAATTTAATACAAATAGAAAAGGGGCGTCTTACCTGAACGTCTTTTCTCAGCATGATGATGGAGAATCCACAAATGGGTTTAGACTGTCTTCCTGCCCAATTAGACTAAGTCTGACAAAGTAGCCATGCCTCCTGCTGGGTCCTGTGCTTCTCAGACATGACGAAGGCGAAGCTGTTGATGATAGTCCAATGTGTTGGCTCCCCTACCCCTAACGCAGGCCCTGACGGACCTAAAGGGGTGGTTGTGGATTCTCCATCATCATGCTGAGAAAAGGCGTTCAGGTAAGATAATGCTCCTTCTCCAGCATGAGGATGGAGAATCCATGAATGGGACATACCAAAGCTACCCTGTCCCTATGGGAGGGGATAGATCTGGGCCTGTGTCCCACTTGATGGCACCACTTGCTGGAGCACTCTCCGGCCAAATGAGGCAAATCTGTCCAGCTTGTAATGCCTCACGAATGGGGAAGGCGAGGATCAGGTCGCCACCCTACAAATATCCCCAATGGATGCCTGTAATGCCCACGCTTCTGAAGTTGCAGCACCGCGGGTGGAATGAGCGGTGATATGGCTTGGAACTGACAGGGAATGCGATTGGTATGCTCTTGTGATGCATGCCTTGACCCACCTGCCTATAGTTGAAGATGAGATCTTCTGTCCCATGGAAGAAGGTTGAAAGGAAATAAAGAGCGCTTCCGACTTGCGAAAGGCTGAAGTCCGTTTGAGATAATGGCGCAATGCCCTTTGCACATCTAAGGTGTGCCATTGGTGCTTCAACACATGTGGTGGGCGAGGACAAAAATTTGGGAGAATCACCTCTTGTGATCTATGGAACAGAGAATTTACCTTTGGTATGAAGGAGGGATCCAGTCTGAGGACCACCCTGTCATTGTGAAAAATGCATACATCCTCTCTAACAGAAAGAGCGGCCAGTTCCGAGATGTGTCTGGCTGACGTGATGGCTATAAGGAATGCTATCTTCATGGTTAAGAACCGTAGTAAAGATGACTTGATGGGCTCAAACAGTGGTGAAGTTAGGGCTTGCAAGAACTGCGGGAGTTCCCAAGAGGGATAATGATGAACTACGGGTGGCCTGGTGTTATTTGCACCCTTATTAAAGGACCGCACATCGGGTGCTGAGCCCATGGCGTTGAATTGTCACATGTAAGCACTGTGGATAAAGCCGCCACCTGCCTGCGGATGGTATTGAGTGCCAAACATTTGTTGAGCCCCTCCAGTAAATATTGAAGGATTTTCGGGATGGTGATGGCCGGTAGGTTGAGGTGGTTCCTTGTGCACCAGTGACAAAAATTCTGAGTGCCACATGATCTGGAGGAATCCTCCACTGCGGAAAGATGGAAAGGCTCACGAGGTCGGCAAACCACGGTCGTCTTGGCCAGTGTGGAGCAACTAATATCACTTCTGCCCTTTCCTGTAGTATCTTCCGGATAACAGCCAGGAGCAAAGGGAGAGGGGGAAAGGCATAGAACAGACCCTCGGGCCATGGACTGCGGAGGGCGTCTGCCTGTTCTGCCCCTGGAGATGGGAACCGGGAGAAAAACCTGGTGAGCTGGGCATTCGGTGGGGAGGCGAACAGGTCCAGCACTGGAAGTCCGAGCCTCTCTGAGATTTCCTTGAATAGATCGGGATGCAGGCGCCATTCTGAGTGGTCCACTGTCAACCTGCTCAAGGAATCTACCTGCTGGTTTGCCTCCCCTGAGATGTATTCTGCTTTGAGGGAGAGGAGGTTTGTTTAAACAAGGCTATTTATGGGCTGAAGCAGTCAGCCAGAAACTGGAATATCTGTTTAGATACTGCTTTAAAGGGTCTTGGATTTAAAAGTTGCAAAGCTGATAATTGTATATATACTGGACAGTTACAAGGAGGGAATTGTTTTATTAGTTTTTTAATTTTTAACAAAAAAGAAATACTCAAATCAAATCATAATATTAAAATAAACAATATACATAATCAGAACATGAATACATATTTCCAAAATCATCCATAAACATAACATAAGTACTTATTTCAATACATCTAATAATAATAACTCAACTGAAAATAATCATAAACCATATTTACCAAACAATTAACATTACTGCTCGGTACCCCCACCACCACATCCCCCTAACCCTAACCTTCCCCCCTCACTTACCAACTAACTAACTACTCTCCTCCCTTCTTCTCTATCTCCCTCCTTCTACTCCACCCAACTATCCCTTCTCTTCCCCCTTCTTATCAACTTTCTACTTACATCAACCTTCACTCCTCCTTCCTCTTTCCATCAGATGTGGTGCCCAGAGGCCACCCGAACAACCCCTTAATAACAATAATTACACATTCTTACATCAACACTAATTACAGTTCAGAAAACATATTATATAAAATTATAAACCCTCCCTAACCCCCCCTGACTTCCCAGAGTGAGTACAGGGTAGAACAAAAGAAAACCCACTACTTCAAACAAAATTATTATATAATCCTAACAAGAATTTTAAACTATATACTAAATACAATCTCTACCTAACATTTATTCAACCTTGTCAATTCTAATACGTATCTAATCCCTCAATCATTCCATCTAATGTCAAACCTTAAATCATTTCAATCCACTAGACAAAACAAACAAATCATCTTGTTAAGAATATTAATTTTCATTTACATATCTAAACCATCAATCTAAGAATCAGTCCATCACTTCAGTTCATTGAGAGGTTATGTAGAATCACCCAAACAATAAAGTTTAGTATATATCTTCCAATAATCAGTCTCTTTTAACATTCTAAACAGTCATTTCAAACCATTAAACATCAAACAGATAAATCATTTTTGAGAAAAATAAACAAATAATATCAATAAACCCCTCAATTAAAAAAAATATATATTCTTAATCAATTTAGTATATCTTCCATTAAACATCCTCTCTTACATCTTATTCATAAACTTGGTCCTAAATTCAGCCCATAGTCTTAGATTGGCCTTAGTTCCTTACACTTAATTTTAAATTTCACTTCTTCAATCGACTTCTGGGCTTTCTCATATGTCAAATAAACCTAAATAACAAACACAATCTATTTAATCCATTTCTAACTTAGAGTCCTTTAACCTTATCAAATCTCATAATGCTTATCTATCCCATCAATCAATCAATCTAATGTCAAACCTAGATCATTTCAAAGTAAGTACTTTCTTCTTCAATTTAATTATATCTTCCATTAATCATCTTCTTTTATGTCTTACTCATAATCTTAATATTATATCTTCCGTTAAACATCTTCTCTTACATCTTGCTCATAATCTTAGTCCTTGAGTCAGTCCATAGTTTTGAATTACCCATAATTCCTTATGTACAATTTTGAATTTCACTTCTTCAATCGTACTCTGGGTTTTTTCTTTTGCCAGGTAAATCTCCATAACAAGGCCTCCCTTCCAAGTAATAAGTCTCTCTTTTTTACTTGCAATATCATTTGAGTCCATATAAACCATCTTAACCTTTGCATTAGTCCTCTGCTTATCTTAACCATAAACTTTCGTTGAGGTAACATTTCAGATATCTGTCTCTGCTTTTCCTGGTCCTCAGCACCATAGATAAATTGCTTCTTAAACTGGGTCAATTTCTCTTTTTTCTCAATTAAATCTTCTTCTTGCTGCTTGTCTGAAAGGAATAGCCATCCCCTCCTGTCTTGAAACAAATCTTCTTCCTCCACTCCGTAAATGAACTGTTTATCAAGCAAGATCCATTCCCCATTATTCTCTTTATTCTCAATACTGTCTTCTTCTTGTTTGGATTGTTGTATAAAATGTTCAGCAGACGGTTGCAAATCAATTTCATTTGGAAAAAAGGATCTAATTAATTTTAATATTTCTGCATTAGTCTCTTTCAATATTGCAATCGTTTCTTCTTTAAATTCATCAATACGATCCAAAATAGGTTTGACATTAAAACGTAAATTCCACTCCATTTTAAATTTTAAAACAGTCGCTCTGGCTTTAATCCAATTTTTACAGCCGTCTCTCTAGCTTCGCTTACGAGAACAAAGAGGGAAAAAAATGGAGAATTCACTTTCACTTTCAAACACTTTCCTTTAGCAGTGAAAGTAGTGAAAGCTATACGCCATTTTGAATGCATTATGTTGAATGTAACAGTTAGAAATATATAGCCAGAAAAACAATAAAAAATACTTGCAATCCAATAAGAACTCCTGTATTCACTCAGTCTGCAAACAGTCTCTCTTGTGTTCTATTTTTAAAAGCAGAAGCGGTCGCGGCATCTTTTCCTGTCTGATGACAGAAGCGTCTCTGAGCAGGAGCGTCTTCAGGAGCTACGGGGAGCTCTCACTCTTTATCCCTGAAAGCTTCAGGGATTTAAGAGGAGCTCAACCTTTATTGCTCCCAATGCTCTACACCTCTTCTTCGCCCGAAGAGGGGATTTTTCACCGCATAAAACAGCTGTTGTTCGCTGTTTTTTGCGGCTTTACATACCCAGAGAACGGAGCCTCACAGAGGAGACTCTAGCGACGCCGGCAGAGCCACCGGAAGTCTGGAAGGAGGGAATTGTTTACTGTTATCATTTGTGGATGATCTTTGCTTCATTGCAAAAGATGCATCACAAGTCAAGGAATTTGCTGTTAAATTAGGGAAGAAATTCAAATTAAAGAATTTGGGAGAATGTATTAAGTCAATCGGTCTGATGTCTCTTCCTGTCATGAAGGGAGGAGTGTTGGAATATTCATGATCAGGAAGAGTCATGTGGTAACTCAGTCAGCCAATGTGAAGAAAATGCTACTGAGTCTGTGCAAAAGGTATTGAGTTAGAAGCTGAATTTTCAGTCTCAGGTTTGTCACTGTATCTCTCTGTAAGAAGTCTTCAATTGAGCTATGTTGCTGTAAAGAAGAATGTATGGTATTGTAAATATTTTGATATAAATATAAAGAAGTTATTTTGAATCAGCTAAATGCAGTCAACTGTGAGAGCTTCTGATTTATTTTTCACCAATAGAGAAATTTAAATTGTCTAATACAAATGCTTTTTGCGCATCAAGAAAAATTAGTCCCATTTGTTTTTCATTGTGAACCTCATAGTATTCCAATACATCTAATACAATCCTAACATTATTTCTTATATATCTTTTGGGTAAAAAGCCATTTTGATCTTTATGTATAAATTCTACTAAGAATCTTTCAAGTCTCTCAGCCATTATGGCCATAAAAATTTTGTAATCCGAATTTAGTAATGAGATAGGTCTATAATTTTTAATAAATGCCAAATCTGAGTTTTCCTTGGGAATCAATGTAATGATTGCTTCTTCCCATGAAGCCGGTATTTTCGCATTTTTTAGGACCTCATTGAATAGTTCTATTAATGTTGGACTTAAAGATTCTTGTAAAATTTTATATATTTCTGCCGGTAAACCTCAGGACCTGGGGCTTTGTTGTTGTTTTGTTTCTTAATTGCCTCTGATAATTCTAGAGGTGTTATCTCTTTATTCAACATATTTTTGATCTCTTCTGGAACTTTTGGTAATTCAGCTGTTTGCAAGTATTTTAGTATATCATCTTTATTTTCCCATTCTTCATGTTTGTATAATTTCTTGTAGAACTCATAGGTCACAATTTTCTTCCTTTCGTTCTGGTATACAATGTCACCTTCTTCATTGTATAGTTTACTAATCCTTTTTTTATCATTATGTTTCTTTATTCTGTAAGGCAACCATCTCCCTGGTTTGTTAGCGTTTTCAAAAAATTTTTGTTTGGTGCGTTTTATTTGCGGCGCCAGTTCTTCCTTGGTGTTCATTTTATGTTTAATTAGATCTATTTGTTGCTTCAAGTCACATCTTTGTGGTTCATTTGATAATGTTAAATGGGACTTCATGCTGAACCAACTGGTGTATATGGATTTTGGGGAGAATTTTATAAATATGTTTAAAGCAATCTATTCCAAACAGGCAGCTAAAGTTATAATTAATGGAGAAACAACTGAAAGTTTTCAAATTCAAAAAGGCACAAGGCAAGGTTGTCCATTATCTCCGTTACTGTTTGTACTGTCTCTGGAGGTATTAATTAGAACGATTCGGAAAGATGATCAAATCAAAGGATTGGAGATCAAGAGAGAAATATTTAAAATGCAAGCTTTTGCAGATGACCTTGTTTTTATAATTGAAGAGCCACTACAATCAGGGACAAGGCTAATGGAAGTACTGGGTGAATATAGTGAAATAGCAGGCCTAAAGATAAATAAAGAAAAAACTAAAATGCTTGTTAAGAATATGACTAGAGCACAGAAAAATGAATTAGTTGATAGATTAGGCATTCAGATTACAAAGAAAATAAGATATTTAGGGATACAATTAACAGCTAGATGTGCCACACTTAAAGGAGACAATTACGACAAATTAATGGAGCAGATTAAAATTGATTTGGATAGGTGCACAAACCTACAGTTTTCTTTTATGGGAAGAATCGCTGTAATTAAAATGAACGTGCTACCCAAAATACTATTTTTGTTTCAATGCATACTGATCAAATTAGATAAGGAATTTTTTTGAAATTTTAACCAAATCATACTTAAATTTATTTGGCAAGGGAAAAAATCAAGGATTAAATTAAAATTATTGCAAGACTCTAAAGAGGGGCGGATTCGGTCTCCCGGATTTGGAAAAATACTATCAAGCTACAATATTAATATGGGTGCGGGACTGGATACAATTGAAAAATAGGAGATTATTAAGATTGGAAGGCCATGATATGCAGATTGGGTGGCACACCATATTATGGGATGAGAAATACAAGGTTCACCACTACTTCCGGAGGCATTATATAAGACGTGAGCTAATAGATGTGTGGGTTAAAATTAGGCAACAAAATTATATGCAAATTCCTAATTGGATTTCAACATTGGAAATGCATATACACCCAATGTTCATACAACTAGGGAAAGTAATAACGTATAAAAATATATTAGACGAGAGAGGAGAATTGAAATCAAGGAAAAATCTTCAAGATGAAGGGATAGAATTGGAATGGTGGGCATATCTCCAATTGCAATCAAGATATAGGAAAGATAAAAAAGATTGGGGTATAAAAACAGAGTTGACAGAGTTAGATACAATATTATTAGGAACCGAGGACACAATGATTAAAAGAATATATCATTACTTTCTAGACCAGGCAATGTATGACGAGCAGGTCAAGGAAACTATGTTAACATGGAGTAGGGATTTCGGCTTTAATATTGATCTGCATATCTGGCAAGAATTGTGGGAAAGAAACAGGAAACTTACTTTAGCTACTTCTTATAAGGAAAATCTCTATAAGATGTTTTACAGATGGCATTTCCCACCTACGAGGTTAGCCAAAATGGGCCCAAATCTTTCACCTATATGTTGGAAATGTAAAATAGCAATAGGGACCTATTACCACATGTGGTGGGAATGTCCTAAAGCCTGTGATTATTGGAATAGGATAAGAAAATGGCTGAAAGAAATATTAATGTTGGAGATAGAGCTAAAACCTGAACTCTTTTTACTGGGCATAACCACAGAGAAATATGATAAGGGGATAGTCTACTTGATGTTGCACATTTTGACTGCTGCTAGACTGGCATTTGTGCAAAAATGGAAGAACAAAGAAACTCCTTCAGATGAAGAGATACTATATAAAATACTATCTTGTGCTGAAATGGACAGGCTTATGATGGAACTGAAAGATAAAAGCGGATCAGAATATTTTGAAATCTGGGAAAAATTCTACTATTGGTGGGAATCGAGGAGCACTGTTGGTGTTATAGATTAGTGACAAGATGGAAATATACATAAGGTTAGCAAATAGACAAAATGTATTAAGTATTGTATAAAAAATGTATATGCATTTATAGAGATAAATTGAATGTAAGAAGAGAAATAATTTGATAGAATTGTTCAAACTGGAAGGTTACGTCATGTCCAATGTTTTCTTTTTTAAATTGTATTATAAATAAAAAACTTTAAAAAAAAGAAATCAACCAAGCACAACTTTTATACAAAAATGAAGAGGGAGGCAGAGAGGGGTGCCTCCCATGCCCAACATCTGTTGTGTGACACCTCCATCTGTTGTCGTCCAATGAAACAAAGTCCAGGTATGCGGGTACAAGGTGGTTAGCAAGGTTTTTAATCCTAACAAATGAAAAGTCAGGACTGGGAGTGGTTTGCTCCCAGTGCTTTACATAGCCGTGCCTTGCCCTACAGCCCCACCCCCAGCAGCAAGCCGACATCTGCCTAGAGCGTGTAAAACCCCCAGGTCCCTTTCCGGCCTTCCCTTGGCCTGGCCACGCCTTGCTGGTCCTCCGACAAGCAACTACAGTCAAGTCCTTCCGCTGGCTCTCCAGGCTCTCCATGCTGTCCACATACTCGGCTGTCCCCTCCAGCATCCCGTAGACCCGTCAGGACGTTAGCAGCCTCCTCCCACCTCCTGGAGCCTTCCACGTCCTCCGGAGGCTTTCTGCTGCGGCCGGTGGCTTTCCCGACGCCCAGCCACTGTGGCTGACGTCAGGCCTCCCTCCTGGCGGACCTCCGCAGCTGGCTAGAGTCAGGTGACATGCTGCAGGAATCACCGGGGAGGGGGGAGGCCCGTCCCTGCCTTCCACCGGACCCATTCGGCGGCTAGTGACTGGCTCAGCGTCAGACTATGGGCGGTGTCTGGCTGCTTGGCCAGCTGCTTTAATCATGGCTGGCTGCTCCGGTTCACCCCCCCCCCACCGGTGAATGGCAAGCCCTGCAGGGCTTGACAGGTGGCCCCCTCTACCAGAGCTCCTCCTGAAAGACAAAAGGTTGTGGGTCAGCATACGCTGCCTCAGGCTCCGTACCCTGGCTTTCCCGGACAATGGTGATGAAACGCCCGCATCAACCAGGAGGCGTGGACGTCCTCCTTCCCCACCCAGGATACATCGGAGAGGAGGTACCCCTTCTACCTGACTAGGTACTGCACTCGTCAGTGGCGGATTCAGGAATCCAGGATCTCCTGTACTTCATAATGGGCACCTAAGACTGGTCCCAGTGCTTCAGTTACGGCTTTAGGGAGGGAACCTTGGACTAATTTTAGCAGGCTCCCATGGAACACAGGATGTATCTTCCCTAGGAATTGGGGTAACCGTAACCTGTTACTGGGTTAACCACCTGGACTATTTGGAAGGGACCTATATATTTAGGCCCTAGCTTCTTGCAAGGTACCCCTAACCATAGGTACTTAGTTGATAAATACACCCAATCACCCACCCAGAAGGGCCTGTGCTCGGCCCTTCTCTTGTTGGCCTGTGCTTTTACCTCCGCTTCGGCCTTCGCTAAGGCCTCTTTCACTGTTTCCCACAACTCTCCCATAGCCCCAGGAGCTGTGGTCTCCTGGGACTCAACCAGAGGGACCGCAGGCCGTGTCACCTTTGGCCTGACAACCAGCTGCACATCCTGTGACTCTGAGGCAGGTGCAGGGCCCATTGCTCCAGCCAGAGCTCCTTCATCCGTCTCCTGGGGAGCCTCCTGTTTGCCCTCCGCCATTCCCTCGAAAAACAACGGTAAGGGCCAAGGGACAAAAGAATATGAATGCTGACTTACTGTCACCTCCATCTGTCATCGTCCAATGAAACAAAGTCCAGGTACGTGGGTACAAGGTGGTTAGCAAGGTTTTTAATCCCAACAAACGAAAAGTCAGCACTGGGAGTGGTTTGCTCCCAATGCTTTAAATAGCCATGCCCCGCCCTACAGCCACACCCCCAGCAGCAAGCCAGGATCCGCCTAGAGTGTGTAAAACCCCCAGGTCCCTTTCCGGCCTTCCCTTGGCCTGGCCACGTGTTGCTGATCCTCCGACCAGCAACTACAGTCAAATCCTTCCGCCGGCTCTCCGGGCTCTCCATGCTGTCCATGCCCTTAGCTGTCCCCTCCAGCCTCCTGTAGACCCATCAGGATGTCAGCAGCCTCCTCCCACCTCCTGGAGCCCTCCACGTCCTCTGGAGGCTTTCTACTGCTTTCCCAGCGCCCAGCCGCTGTGGCTGATGTCAGGCCTCCCTCCCGGCTGCCGGTGGACCTCCGCAGCCGGCTAGTCAGATGACGCACTGCAGGGATTGCCGGGGAGGGGGGAGACCCGTCCCTGCCTTCCACCGGACCTGTTCGGCAGCTGGCAGCTGCCCGGCTCTAGACTATGGGCAGCATCTGGCTGCTCGGTTGGCTGCTTCGGCCACGGCTGGCTGCTCCGGTTCACCCCCCTCACCGGTGAATGGCAAGCCCTGCAGGGCTTGACACTGTGGTGATATGTTACTTTCGCAGCCACTTGTGGCAGGAAGCCAAATGAAGGGGAGCTGCCCCATGTGCCATCCACACACTTACCTCAGGACCGCTGCAGCCAGGCCTCCAACATCCCGAAATCTGTTGCACTGCTCATGGCAGGAAGCCATGTGGTGCATTGCACCAGTGCCATCGCCATGTGAGGCATGTGGGACAACTCCCCCTGACTTGCCTCACATGGCGATGGCACTGGCACAATGCACCCACTTACCTCAGGACCACCACAGCCAGGCCCCCCACACCTAACCCTCACTCCCCCCCAGGGCAACCACAATGCCTAACCCTAACTCCTCCAGGGCAACTAAATGCCTAACTCAGACATGTCAAACTCGCGATGTCACATGACGTCACGCAACATATTGGAGCTTTATTGCCATTGCCGGCAATGGGGTGGGCGCAGCTCCAGTATGATGAAACCGACCTGCGGGCCGGCAGTTTGACACCCCTGGCCTAACCACAAGCCACAATCCCTAACCCTAACCCTCAATGAAATCAAATTTGACATTCCTGATTTAATGGTAGATTTAAAGGGAATAATATTTGATCCCCAGATAAGATGAGTGCAAAAAGAAAGAGCTATTCTGTCAAGTTCAAGAAAGGAATTGTGGAGGACTCTCAGGATAAGAATCTTAGGGCTTTTTGCAAAGAGAAGATGTTGGATCTCTGTATGGTCCGAAAATGGCAAGCAGAGTATCATAACCTCATAACAGGTGGATGAGGGAAATTCTAAGAAGCATAAGTGTGGATCAGGTCTGCAGCCATTATTTCCTGAACTGGAAGGTAGCATCTGTGAATGGATTGCTGACAAGAGAGCAAAGGCTTTAGTTGTTCACAAGGCTGATATTCAAGCATTTGCCCTTGCAATGGTACCACAGTTAGAAATATCCCCAGAAGAATTCAAAGCATCACAACACTGGCTGGATGGCTTCCTTCAGCAATATGAACTGTCTCTTAAGAAGAACAACTGTTCAAGCTGGAAGATACTGAACTTATTAAACATGCACTTGCATTCAAGTCCTTTGTTGATGGCATTGACTTTTCTAGATACCAACTTTCCAACATGATTGCTATTGATGAAACTGCAGTGTTTATGGGCCAAGGATCTCAAATGACAATTGATCAGAGGGGTGCCTCCTCAATCTATATTCCCTCCACTGGTTACGAAAGTGCACATTACCTGTATTTTGGCAATTCATTTGGATGGAAACAAAGCTCCACCTCTAATCATCACTAACGGCAAGAAAGATATGATTGAACGTGTTTCAGGCATTTATGTTCTTGAAACTGAAAAAGCCTGGTGCAGACTAGCAGTTATAAGGAAGTGGGTTGATTTAATGCTGCCACTTGTTTTGCAAGGTGGTCAAAGAGGTCTGCTAGTGTGAGATTCAGCCATCACTCACCTCACTAAAGACATGAAGAAGTTCCTTGCAGAGAGAAGAATAGATCAAATAATGATTCTTGCAGGAATGACTGCCTATCTCCAGACTCTGGATATTGCAATAAACAAGCCATTCAAGGACCATTTGCATAGGGAAATCAATGACTATATTGAACATAGAATGGACAGAAATCAGCATGGAAACTTTGTGAAGCCAAGTCTGCCAGGGGTCGTGACTTGGGTGAAATATAAAATAAGTAAGATGAATACTTTCTGTCTCTCAAACTTTGATGGTTGTCCTGATAATTCTATAGTCCATTCCATTTTTCTTGTTGTATCAGAACCTTGTAGTTTTTTTCCTGTTTGTGTTAAATTGTAATTCTTTTCATTTGTTATTTCATCAATTTGATCATATTCTTCTAATTTGTAGTCTGTTATCTGATTTATTTGTTCATTCGTTATTTCCTGGATGTTTTTTTATTGTAGATTTAGATTAGAAATATGCTTATTCAAATCATCAAAGTTGTTTTGAATTTCCTCGTGGTTTGAGTCTATTGTCATTTGTATATGTCCTAACATTACATATATTTCCTCCTGGAAAGTATTTATCTTGCCTTGAAATATTACTTCTGGAGCTCTTGATATTCCAGGCTAAGTCCTTCAGGAGAAAATATTGAATGTAGCATACTGTCATTTTTTGATACATATGTGATATCCATATTGTCTCCTCCCTTCAATTAATCTTTCATCAATGTTTTAATTCAAAAGTCAATTTATCAGTCAGTCAAAATTACAGTTCAGTATGTTAAGCCACTTTAAATCCTTCCTGTAAATTCTCCTCTAAAAGATTAGCCAAAAGCCAAGGTTTTTCTTTTCCATAAACAGTTCTTAGATTTAAGCAACAGTCCAGGTGTTTTTTTTCTTTCACTTTTTAATTTTCATTTGTTCCCAGCTGTCTCCAAGTTTATTTGCAATTCAAAGGAACAGCTTTTTTTTATTTCTAGGCATTCTGCCAATTTCTGAGTCCTTATTGTTAGTATTCTATGCTCTGATTCTCCACTAGATGTCAACAGTTATTTCTTTTTTTCAGTTTTTTTTAATCAAAAAGTTATTTTTGTTGTATATTTTTATAATTCCATCAAAAACTCTTTAGAGTATAATCTTGACAGTTTCTTAGTTTCTAGATTTGTCCAGACTGTAGTATTTCAAATCAAATTTTAGTATATCTCTTTCCTCCTTAATATTAACTCACAGCTTCTGTCTATATAAGGGAATGGGGATATAATCCCTTCACTTCCGGAGGTGTTCTTGCTTTGGGGATCTTTCTCAAGGATTCAATTAGTAGATAGAAGAAAGAAGATCAGTACTCTCACCAACTCCAAGCACGCTGTTCATTGATGTTCAGGTTCGTGCTCTGGGACTTTGGCTGCAAGTAGCTTGGTCTAGACACTGATCTCGGCTAGCCTTTCTCCTTTCGGGTTCGGAGGGCTTCCCCCAGATCAAACGAAGTGACCGCCATTGCTTTGTGCTCAACGGAGTGCCCCTCCTTCATGGTCACCTGTTTGGGGCAACTTAGGACACATCAAGGGTCCCCCTGGCAGGATGAAACTAGCCATGAGGAGCGGAGGTCTGCTCTCGCGCGGCCATGCACTACGGGCACAAAACTGGAAGTCCGTCTGTTTTTGAATAAATGTTGATTGTTCTACATCAATGTTGTGGGTGCCCTGTGGGTTGGGGTCGGGGTTAGGCATTGCGGGTTGGGTTTAGGGTTAGGCATTGTAGTTGCCACACATTTTTCTGAAGCTAGCTTGTTTTTGATATACTGTCTGTAAACTAGGCAGACCTTGGTCGCCCACTGATTGCATCATTGATTGTGATGTATTGCTATGTCTACTTGTGATGGTTCTTTTAGTTTTGTTTTATCTGAATGTTTGATTTATGTGTGGCCTTTGGCTGTAATAAATTGATTGGTTGCCACACAATGGGGATTCTGGACCACTTCTATTTCTACCATATTGTATACCACTTCACAGTATCAGAGAAGAGGAGAGGAGAACTCAAGCATTATTAGATGATTCTGGTATGAGCAGATCATATTGGGGAGAAGCCATATTGACTGCCAATTATATAGTTAACAGGCTGTTGAGTTCCTCCATTAATAATACTTCATATGCCATTCTATATGGGAGAAAGCCATCACTGGCACATTTGAGAATTTTTAGAAGTACTGCATGGGTACATATTCCAAAAGCAATCAGAAGAAAGGGACAGCAAAAGGTGAGAAAGCTCAGGTTTGTGGGCTATGAGCCAGGGTCAAAAGGATATCGCTTTAGCAATGGAAGTAAAAGAATTGTAATTTCAAGGTCTGCTAATTTTGCAGAACAAAATTGGGACAGAATTAATGCAAATTCTGGGTATGTCTCACTTAATGACGGCGATCTATTTAATGACAATAACTCATTTAATGATGGAAAAATGAGTATTAAAGATGTCAATGTTCAGGGTGGAGAGGCTGAACAAGACATGAAACCAGAAAGACTTGAGACACAGGAGCAGTTAATACCACGTAGGTCAGAGCAATGTAACAAAGGAATTCCGCTTGACAGGTATTCTGCCAGCAAGGTAAAGGTTTGCAATGTGTGGTATGAGCCAAGAAGTTATAAAGAGGTGTTGGCATTACCAAAAGCTGAACAAGAAAGATGGAAGGAGGCCATGGATAAAGAGATGAAATCCATGGGAGACCATGAAGTATTTAAATCAGTGACTTTGCCACAGGGAACCAAAGCTGTGGATTGTAAGTGGATATATAAGAAAAAGGTATTGCCAAATAATGATGTACAGTATAAGGCCAGGTTAGTGGCACAAGGTTTTTCACAATTAAAGAATGTGCACTATGATGAAGTATTTGCGCCAACTGTGAAAAGTGAGAGTATAAGATTAGCATTGGCGTTGGCAGCGGCATATAAGCATAAAATATAGCACTTTGATATCACAACTGCATTCCTCAATGCTGAGTTAGAGGAAGAAATTTATATGATCCAAGCACCAGGATATGAAATTGCAAAACCTAACATGGTGTATAAATTAAACAAGGCTATTTATGGGCTGAAGCAGTCAGCCAGAAACTGGAATATCTGTTTAGACACTGCTTTAAAGGGTCTTGGATTTAAAAGTTGCAAAGCTGATAATTGTATATATACTGGACAGTTACAAGGAGGAATTGAAATTAAAGTGTTATGTCGATAGTGACTATGCAAATGACATAAACACAAGGAAATCAAATTCTGGGATTATAATATTGTTTGGAGGGACCCTGATTGGATGGAAGTCCAGAAAACAAACAACTGTTGCTATTTCAACAGCAGAAGCAGAGTTTTTTGCTTCATCTGAATTGTGTTATGAAGTAAGATGGTATGTATAGTTGTTGCAAGATTGAAATATTAATGTAAAAGAATCTGTAAAGGTATTTGAAGACAATGCTGCCTGTATAAAAATGGCAACCGGTGACAGGGTGAAGAACAGAAGTAAACATGTAGACATTAAGTATTGTAATGTCAGGGAAGCTGTAAAAGGAAAATTGATTAGTTTACATCATTGTTCTTCTGAGGATAATTTGGCAGATATGATGACTAAACCATTGGGTGGTGTTCACTATGGAGAATGTATTAAGTCAATACGTCTGATGTCTCTTCCTGTCATGAAGGGAGAAGGGTTGGAATATTCATGAGCAGGAAGAGTCATGTGGTAACTCAGTCAGCCAATGTGAAGAAAGTGCTACTGAGTCTGAGCAAAAGGTATTGAGTTAGAAGCTGAATTTTCAGTCTCAGGTTTGTCTCTGTATCTCTCTGTAAGAAGTCTTCATTAAGCTATGTTGCTGTAAAGAAGAATGTATGGTATTGTAAATATTTGATATAAATATAAAGAACTTATTTTGAATCAGCTAAATGCAGTCAACTGTGAGGGCTTCTGATTTATTTTTTCACCAATAGAGAAATTAAAATTATCTAACGCTATCCCTACCCCATGACCAGTCCATTTCCAGTCAATTGGAATTCACCAAGATGTTTTGAGAACTCTGAGATGTTTGGGGGTAATCTGCATATTTCTCAGGATGCCTGGCTGTGGGATGCTGGTACAAACAAGATCCAGCTGCTCTGATCCTTCTCATCCCCTCCCGATTCCCTATCATGTACACACAAATCTTACCCCCTTTCATCCTTCCTTTTCTTCTTTTGATGGCAGGATGCCTGTGAGGCCCCAACTGAGCATGGCAGAGCTGACACCTATAATGATCTCCACTCTATTTATGCATATTTTAAATAAAGAAATAAATGTTTCTGTTTAGTTTTGTAAGTCACTTTGAAGAACTATAATTCCTGTAAGATTTTTCTTTAAAAACCCTTTTCTATTTTTCTAAGAGAATCACTGTGGTTGCACAATGGTTAGAATGCAGAATTACAGGTTAACTCTGTCCATTAACAGGAGTTCAATCTTGATCAGCTTGAAGTTGACTTAGCCTTCCATCTTTCTGAGATTAATAAAATGAGGAACCAGACTGTTGGGGACAATGTGCTGATTTTGTAAACCATTTAGAGAGTGCTGTAAAACAGAGGCCCTCAACCTTTTGGGCACCAGGGACTGGTTCCATGGAGAGGTTTTTCCACAGACCAGAATGGGCATGGCTTTGTGTGCTGCCTGCATCCAGCAAATGTGGCTTCGCTTGTTTGCATGGCCCGGTTTCGGGCATGCCACAGATCGGTGCCGGTCTACAGACCAGGAGTTGGGGACCTCTGCTGTAAAGTACCATGAAGCAGTATATAATTTTCAGTGCTATTGCTATGGCTAAAAAGATAATTTGTTTAATAGTGAAATCATTTGCATTTGAATTATAAGGTACATTTTAGCTTTACCTGCCCATGTGAACCTTTGGCTTCTACATTTCTTTCTTCCTTCTCCTGTTTCATCCTAGCTTCAAGATAAGTTCATTTCAACTTCCTATTAAAATTATTTTTTCTCACAGAAGAAATGAATCGTCATCACTTAAGCAATTCCAATAATAACCCATACTTTCAAACTTGCTTCTTTCTTTATAGCATAGTTGAGCCCAACCACAGTCTGTCTGGATTCATGCAGTGCAAATAATAATCATTGGCACTGACTGTAATAGCAGAGAATTTATGGAGGAAGCCTAAGCCCTGAAATTTGTGCATTTAAATAAAATGTTAATCAATTCAATGAGAAGTGATTCCCAGAAATGCTAAGGAAAAACTGCCTGAAATATGTCTCCAGAGAAATTATATTTACATTATAGTACCTAGTGGTAAGATACGTAAGATAATAAAAGTATTATTAAATGTGATCTTGCTCCATTGTTTTATTCAAGGGAGAAAAAATGTCCAGGGGCTGCAACTGTTTACAGTAATTTAATAAAAAGCCTCACAGGATACTTTCAGCAAAAATAAAAAAAAAATCAAAGTTCCTAGTGTTAAAATCCTGATGGTCTTGCTTAAACTAGAAGAGTTTTAACCTGTACTTGGCTTTTCTGCCCTTACAAAATCTCAGTTTGCCTGTAGTTTTTTTCCATGTCTTCCTAGGAGACATCATGAAAAGTAAGGTGACCAACTGTCCTCGTTTAGGGAGAACAGTCCTCCTTTTGTAAGTTCTGTCCTCCCTTGAAAAGTGTCCTCCTTTTCGATATTTGAAGACTAATCTGCAGGGCTTTTTTTTCTCTCATAGAACACTCAGAACAGCGTTCCGGCACCTTTTTTTGATGGTTTTTTTCATCTTTTGCATGAGCTGTGCTACTCCCCCTATTGGCTTTTGAAAGCCAATAGGAATTGCTGCTGAGCGTGTCAAAACATCCGGCCGGCAAACTTTGTACATGCAAGTTGTCTGCAGCAAAGGTGAATTGGCAGGAACTTTGCACCCCTCCCTGCTACCCAACTACACCATCTCCTAGTTCAGTGATTCTCAACCTTCCTAATGCTGTGACCCTTTAATACAGTTCCTCATGTTGTGGGGACCCCCAACCATAAAATTATTTTCATAACTGTAATTTTGCTACTGTTATGAATTGTAATGTAAATATCTGATATGCAGGATGTATTTTCATTGTTACAAATTGAATATAATTAAAGCATAGTGATTAATTACAAAAACAATATGTAATTATATATTGTGAAATATTTATTTCTAATTACAAATAAATGAAATTTTGTCTTGAAGCATGGTGTAGCATGGGTAACAGTCTTAATATAACAACAGTAAACTACATTGCTACATTTTGCAACAGTTTGCGGTAAAAAGCCAACCCACAGGTTGAGAACAGCTGGTTTAATGCATCCAGCAGTAAACTAAAGCAGGGGGAGGGGGCTGGCTTTGCATGGCATCTAATCACCTTCCTCCAAAAGAAAAAAAACCTGAAGCCTAAAATGATGGCCAATAACTTTAGCAAATAACACAAATAGAGTCAGCAGGATCCTGTCCCAGATGGAAACCAACTGGGTTAATGTGAAAGACAGTTTTTTACCAGGAAATCCTCAAGGATAAAGAGATTCTGCCTTAGGTAGGTGGGATAGATTTGGCTGGGGGGTGGGTGGGTGGAGAGGGAATTTCAACAAAAGCCTCCCAATCTTAAACCCTCAGATCTCTCCAAAGGGTTTTTTCCTAAACTCGTGAGATCTTTTTCTCATTTTATATTCTCTTCCTGATAGAAAGAAACTATTTTCTAAAAAAAAGTAGGCTTGGTTTTTCTCTGCAGAAAAAGTAAGGTGGGGAGAGCCTGGACTGGAAAAAATGAGGGGGATCACACAGTCTGAATCTGGCAGAAGTCTGGGTATGCTGCCTTCTTTTGACAACCTCCCCTCCCTTCTTTTGCATATTGGAGGGGCCGGGGATAAATTTTATTAAAGCTGCCCAACAATGCGAGGAGCTGTCAATCAAAACCACCAGATCTGCACCTTCTGTCTGCTTCCTGTAGATGTGTAACTAAGGGCGATGGCGTATAGGTGATCAGATTTTCTTTCTGCAAAGCCGTCCTAGGCCTCTAAATCTCTTTTTTTTCCCTCTTCTTTCTTTGGAGCCTTTGAAAAGCATTTTGAACAAATAAAACAAGCCGCTCTCTAACTCCCCCCCCCCCACCTTCTGTTAGGGGGCATCAAATTCACCCGATCTTCTCCTCTTGAATATTATTTCTCTCATGTTCCCAAACAGGCTCTTCCTATGATTTACTTCTCTTTTTTTTAATATGCCATTTATTCGTTGATATTTGAAGGTAATAAATCCAGGAGGTTAAAAAGTTTGAGCAAACTATTACAATGGTCAAGCCTTTGCCTATTTAATAAGTGATTGAAAAACCTGGACACCCGACCCTCCGGGGCTTTTTCCTTGCCGGCTGCTTGAGCAGAAAAGCAGCCAAACCTCTCCGGTGGGTCTTTCCCTTCTTCCTAGGACCCTCCCAATCAGCTCTCCCCTCCCCCGGCTCAGAAAAGCCGAAGAAGCGCAGAAAGATTCCCCGCCTGGGAAGGACTTTTTTTTTTTAATGCCCCAGCAACAACTATTGACTCGAAGATCCCCCAGCTGCTATTTTTAAAAAGCCGAGAAGAGGGGGAAAAAAAAGAGACTAGGACTTTTTTTTGCACTAAAAAAGAGGGAGAGGGAAGGGGGGAAGGGAAATACTCCCCAGCAGCTGGCTGGTCTGGTGGCGGTGCTGGTGGTGGAGCAATGGGGAATCAGGACCCCGCGCAAAGCTCTCCAGCCTTCCCAGGCTTCAGTCTGGGGATCCCTTTCCAAGTTGCAAAGGAAAGGAGGGGAGGGGGAAAATGTCGGGGTTTGGGAGGCCCCACCTCTTTCTTTTCAGCCCGGCTGGCTGGCTGGCTCGGCTTACTCGCTGGCTGGGGCTTGCTGACTCTTCCTCTCCTGCCCCCCTGCCGCCTTTGCTTTCGTGACGTTGCCGCCTTTGATTTGAGTGCTTTTCAAAAATCGGGCTCGAGCCACGCCAATTGGTTCCTAAGATCATCAGAAACATGTGTTTTCCGATGTTCTTAGGTGACCCCTGTGAAAGGGTCATTCAACCCCCAAAGGGGTCGCGACCCACTGGTTGAGAACCGCTGTCCTAGTTAGTCCCAGAGGGGTGGAGCCAAGATGGTGGACAGGCAGCAAAGGCTGTAAGGAGCTCCTCCAAAAGCAAAAGCTTTATTTTATTTTATTTTTATTTTAACTTTTTAACCCTTTTTAACATTGCATTTTTAATCTACCCACTTTTAACCTATTTTAACCTACTTTTAACTCTTTTTAACTACTGGAGAGGCCACCATTTTTTACCTACATTTTAACAATTCTACAAGCCAGGATTACTAAGAATGGGGAAAAGGAGAAAGAGACAGCACTCTGCAGCAGAGAGTTCATCCAAGCCACTGAAGCAGCAGAAAATGGAAGACTACACTGCAAACAGACAGTCTGTGCCAGTAAGTAATTCATCAGCAATCGTCTTATCAGATAAATTTAATTTATGTGACTCATTGGAATGAGACTTACAAACCGAACTGGAAAGCAAACAGCATGTAAAATTGTCCTCCTGCTCAGAGAGTTGCTCCCCTTCTTGGAACTCAGCAGCGGCCCTCTTTGCATAGGAGGGAGATGTAATAAATTTAAAGGGGGAAAATGTGACAGATTTCCTCTCTAGACAATGTTTGCTTAAGGCTCAAACTGTTAACTCAATATGAACTCTTATCAACTGTCATAAATAAAGTTGACTGCTTGAAGGAATATTTTGTAAAGTTTGTTAGGAGCCAGCGAAATACTGCAGAAGGACTTGGGAGGACAACCATGGATAGACTTGGGATGGCTAATTCAGAAAGTGAAACTAGAGAGGGACCTTGTCTTCCTTCCAAAAATCTGAACACTCATAGAGAAAACATCCTATCAGATAAAGGCCTAAGAGATGACCAATATAACTACAGTCTGCAGACTAACTAGGTTACCTTACAAATTTATGACAAGAGAGTGAATAGAGGGTGTTGGGGTAATAGAGAAGCTGCTTCACTGTGAACTCACTCTGATAGATCTTCTACATTCAGAGTGGCTGCCAGCAAGAAGACAATATATGAGAATTCTCCTATCGTTTAAGCAGCCCACAATTCCCTCCATGCTCTTTAAAATGAAGCCCTTTCTGAGTACCTTTTCAATATTCCCAATAAGGGTTTTTCACTCAGACAAAGTGTGCTCACTTCTGAAACAGCGTCACCAAGAGGGAACTGTTGCTTTACATCCAGGCTGCAACAGCCCTTACACTGCTAAGCTT
Organism: Bothrops alternatus; assembly: GCA_034064705.1. NCBI lineage: Eukaryota > Metazoa > Chordata > Lepidosauria > Squamata > Viperidae > Bothrops > Bothrops alternatus. Next base: position 2,047,442 of record JARGCV010000006.1, on the reverse strand, counting down.
GAGGCTGCTGTAACTGAATTGACCCTGAGAAGACAAAGGAGTGATATACAAATGGCGTTACCCACAGCTGCAGTAACTGTTGAAGAAGTGCCAGAAGAAATGCTGATTGATCTATTCAGTGCACTGCCAGAACCTGAGCAAGTTAATATCATTCAAAGATTGGATGACCTAAAAGAGGCACTGACAACAACTCAATTTACAGCAAAGCCTCTATTTAATTTGACTCCACTAATTGCGCAACCTTGTGACAATACATTTAATCAACAATCTGCCTTTACCTCAATAGTAAAAAAAGGTAGCGTCACACAGGCGGACAGTGGGGCAACTGCACTGATTGACCCTGTCTCTGAGAAACAAAGGGCTTCACCACACAGTGTCTCCTAAGCCAACAAACACTAAGGATATAATCCAGCTTCCATCCTCATTTGACTTAGAAGTTTCCACATCTCCCTACAAGATGAATTCTCAGCTACGCCTCTCCCAAAATGGACATAAATATACATTTATAGATTTAAGCCAGAGTACCTGCCCTTCTGAAAAAAGATCTCTTTTGTGTGTCTAGAGATAAAGTTGACCTCTTTTCGGAGGTCACAGTACACCTTAGCGACAATAGCAACCATCAGCCTGTAAGTGTGACACTGCGAGGCCCCTCAGATTTAAAACCATATAATATGGCTGATAGATGACTCACCAAAAAGGTAGAGGTGACCCAAAATAAAAGGTTAATTTGGGCCAAAGTTGATACTAAGGCAATACTAGAATGCCTTAAAACAGAGAATGCTACTAAGTGGGCTAGAACAATCCAGTCATCTACTACTGACTGGATGTCAGCCTTCAATGTGTTCTCCAATCATTCTGAAGAAACATCTAACAACCAAACCTCCTACAAAAAGAACCCGAGTAAGTAGACCCCGCTGGTTTGATCCTGAATGCCAGCGACTGAAAAAGAAATTGAAGGCAGCCATGAGGCTTGCCCAGAGGAAATCTACTGCCCATGTACAAGCTAAGAAGTTACAACTGCCAAAACACCTTAGGGAGGTATTTACATGAACGAGATTCGAACAGCTTGACACAATGGTCAGATATGGGAGATTCTATTCTATACCTTACAATGAGCGTCTCTGCATTTGCGGAGCGGCAGAGGTACAAGACCTGGCTCACATACTATTTGACTGTTGCCTGTACAAGAGGGTGAGAGACAGGTACCTCGGTCTATATACCAAACAAATGACTCATTGGGATCCCTATATCAAAACAACTTACCTTATGTGCGGCCAGAACTTGAAAATAACATTTAACGCAGCACAGTATTTAAACAAAATGGTTCGGTTGAGATCTGCATATGTGGGACTGATTGGGGTAGATTGCAAGGGTGACTCCAAGATATAATTTTATCATATTTTATCTATATTTTAAATTACTGTACTCTATTTTAACTTCATTTTAGACTGTATTTTACTCCAATTTCATCTTAAGTCATATTTTACTCTAGTTCCATTTTAAACTGTATTTTATCAAATTTTATTTTAAATTGCTTTTATCAGACTTTGGTAATGATTTGTTGCTGGAACTTTGCACTTTGATATGGCCCAAGGGCTAATCAATAAAGATTTATTATTATTATTAGTTAGTCCCGAAGATACCTGGACTAACTTCCATTTAGGGATGGAAAAATCAAAAAAGAGGAAATGCCATTTCAACGATAAATTGAATAAGGAATTTCCATTCATCACGTCAGAAAAGGATAACATTGTTTTCTGCAATATTTGCAGCGGAGAATTTTGTATTGCAGTTGGGGGCAGAGCAGCTATTACGAAACACTTGACCACCAAGAAACATAAGCAATCATCAGATGCATCTGCTTCCAGTTGTAAAGTAACAAGTTTTTTTAAAACTTCAAAGTATTCGGAAGATGAAAAACAGTTAGCTGCAATGGAGGGAACATTTGCATTCCATACCATACCATAATTCACAATCAAAGTTTTTGTAGTATGGATTGTACAACTAAATTATTGAAAAAGTTTCACGATGTTAAATTTTCACGTGCCAGGACAAAATGCGAGGCTATTATTAAATCAGTATTTAAAAATTACTGTGACAAAATACTTACAGAAGATTTGGAAACTGCAGCATTTGTAACGGTTTTATCTGATGCATCCAATCATAATGAAACTAAATTGTATCTAATACTAGTAAGATATTTTAATGTTACCATTAAATTTAGAATCCATTAAGGATGAATGCTGAAATTTTGTCAAACTATCTATACAGAGTAATAAATGAAAACAATTTGAAATCCAAAGTTGTTGCACTAACAGCTGATAATACAAACACAAATTTTGGTGGGTGAAGACGCAAAGGGGTGAATAATGTGTATGTAAAATTACAAGATTTACTCCAAAAGAAAATACTAGGAATAGGTTGTAATGCACATATTTTGTCAAATGCAATCAACACGGCGTCATGTGCCATGCCAATTGATGTAGAAGTAATAAAAACTACAATTTATTTGTATTTTAGTCATTTTACCGTTCGTGTGGCTACTTTAAAACAATTTTGCGAAGAAGCGAATGTTCAATACAAAATACTTTTAGGATATTCAAAAGTTAGATGGCTTGCTCTAACACCATATAGAGGGTGTTCTACAATTATTTGAGCCTCTCCGTTCATATTTTTTAAGTTTAGACAAATGTCCTAAAATCCTGGAATCGTTTTTCAATAATGAAATATCTGAGATATTAATTTATTTTGTATATAATCACGCATCTATTTTTCACAAAACGATTCAAAAGATTGAAGGTGAACACATTTCAGCTACAGAAGTTAGTCTTATTTTGAATGACTTTATTCTTCAATATAAAACTCGATTTGAAGAAAAATTTCTTTCTTTAGTTATAAAAAGAAAATTGTCAGACTTAGAGGAATCATATCCGGGCATAATGGAAAAGTTTATCAAAGAAGTGCAGAATTTTTATCAAACATGTTTTCAATATATCGAAGAATGGTCTGAAACAAACATCACAGGAAATAACAGTTTTCAATGGTGTTTTTTGATTTCATTGCAAGTATATTGGACAGATATTGAATGTTGTGTTGAGTTTTTATCTAAAGAAATGCCAGACATTAAAATAGACGACAATTGTCTCTTTGAAGAAATTAGAAGACTGAATGTATTTTGAAATTCTGAAAAATTAATACAATGGGAAAATAAACACATTGAAATTGATAAAAGATGGGTGGAAATATTCAGCCATTTCAAAAATGTGAAAATTTATTTATTCTTGTTCAATTTACGTTGTGCTGCCCTGGAACTAATGCAGCAGTTGAAAAGTTTTTTTCAATTGCTAATGATTTTTGGAAAAGTGAGAAATCGAGATTGAATGTTGATACTCTAGCTGCAGCACTTGCCGTAAAATTCAATATGAAGGACATTTCTTGTTCAGATATTTCCAATATATTGTTAGAAGATGATACATTGACAAAAAATATTCATTCAATGTAAAAGTACTCATTTAAATAATAATTAATAGGCATGTAAGCATAATTACAATATAAAATGTTATTGTTACAAATGTTTTTATTATGCATTTATCATATTATAGTGTATTCTGCATTATTGTTGCAATGAATAAAATGTTTCTTTTATTTACTATATTTTTTTCTTTAATTTATTTGTGTCCTCCTTTTCATTGTAAAAAAGTTGTTCACCTTATGAAAAGGCTATTTGTTGGATTGCATGTGGTTGAGACAGATAGACTATTGCCAATACCATCCAATGGAATGGTGTGAAAATTCAAACAGTACTGCCTTTAAACAGATTCTAAATATATATACAATGAGGCTTAGACAATTCTGCAGTGTCCCAACAGTTCTTAGGTTTCCTATATTAAACTAGATCAAGACAGCGTGTATGTCAAATTTATTTAAAACAAAATCCATACAACTGCAGAAATATTTGTGCCAAGAATGTACAGAGCATTATCTGTAACTGTTAATTTTAAACTTTATGAATATAAATCTGAGCAAACAAGGTCATTGAACTGAATTATAATAATGAAGATAGATTTGTGCAAATTTTCAGCATTAGTGTACTGAAGAGGAAGAAGTAGTTCCTTGCTATATTTTTGAAAAATGCTACATGTTTACAGAAGAAATGAGTGTCATGTTCTACAAGAGGTACAAAGGTGTTGCTTCTGTCCTGTGAGGTGTTAAAGAGCTCAGTGGCACCTTGCGAGGTATTTGTGAATAGGTCATAACAGTTTGCAAGAGTTTATACAAATTCTATAATTGCGTTCATAAGACATGGTGAAAAGAACTACCAATATTTTAGCTAGCTATTATACAGTAGCTGTGTGTTGTATGGATATCAGCAGATTATAATAAATATCTCCATGTAGCATGCATGCTTAACTATTGAGTTGCACAACTCATACTATTGAAACATATAAGAGGAAGTTAGTAAGTTGGCAACATTTGACTGTTTTGTTTAAAACGGGACAAATTTAGCACTGGAAATTGTACCCTGTGCACTACAGAGTCCTTGTGTGCTGTATCCTATGCACCTAATACAATGCAAGGGCTCCATATTCTATCATCATCAATTAACACCCACCCCAATTGTGATATAAAATGTGCAAAAGTGATTCTAAAGGATTTAATTCCTGACTATAGGGTGAATTGGTTCTCACTGTTGGTAAATCTTGTTTTATTCCATCTCCTCTCTTTATTCCAGAGAGCAGGCTGGATGCTGATTTTTATCTTTCCTTTGCCTTTGATGGAAGATCCATTGGCTAGCTTAGCTGAGAGACAGCTCAGTGGGTGTGATGTGAGAAAACTCCCAATACAAAAAAAATGTTCAGTTATTTTATCCCCCTGCCATTATTTTAGGTACCGTAGGTAGATGGAATACTGAGCTAAGAATGAATTTGGGGTTGTTGTTTTATTTATTTATTTATTTAGATGAAATATTCACAATACTGAAATTTCTTGCAACTCTGGTTTATAACACTCCAAAAATATGAGTGTTACATTTATAACACTATGAGTCATTTGAATCTCTCAGTTCTATAGTTTACAGCACATTTGAGTACATTTGTCAATGATTATGTAGACTAAACTGACAACAGGTGCTATTCATAGAACTCCAGGAATAAATAGGAGGGGTACAAGACAACAAAGAAGTCCTCCCCCCATTTTTCTAATTTCACCTTTTGCCTTGCTTCAATCCCCTCTTTTTCCCTCATTCAAGTACTGTCAGAGAAGTCAAGGGAATGAGAAAATATGAATTCATGAATAAAAGGTTCTTTCTTCCATTTCTTTTCTCTTTTCTAATCCTCCATTTCCCTGAAACTCATTTTTATAACAGACAAGGGGAAGGGAGGAAGGTTAGAAGACAGATAAGAGTTAAGTAGGGTAGAAATTGGCTTCTGTAGACAGATGCTATGTACCCACTTCTCCAAAAAATTGGCCATCAAAGTAAACTTTGGACTTGCAGCACAACACAAACATTTTAAAACCCAAAGAAAACTATAATTTTCTTACCAGAGAAGACATCTTTGATTTGTTAACTATATTCAACCTCAAAAGAATTACTACTTATTCAAAATTCCTCTCTTCTCTACATTCATCTTTAAATAACTAGATAAATCTGTGGTTCATTTTTATTATGTTACAAATTTTATATCAGCTCTCCTCACCCAATGGCCTTCAGATTTGTTGTTTTCTCATTTCTATTCAATATGGATGTGTAAGCAATAATTCTGGAGGGCACTAACTGGAGGAAGGTGTGCAAGAAGTCTCTATTCAGTTACTTTAAAAGCTGTGGCCTTGGATTGCAAATCATGATTTTGATACACATTGAGTATCAATGTAACCAAACTTGTCTCAGAAATAGAGCTTTAGTTAAATTGACAGCAACCAACGAGCCAAAACATATGCACAGAATTTATAATTATTTCATTTCTAATGAAATAATTCTCCTTTTATACTTTCTTTATATGCTCAGTTCCTTCTAAGTCATTACTAAAAGTGGGCAGAACTTGTTGGGTCAGTTTTCTTGTTTCTTTTCTCTGCTGTACCTGATAGTACAGAAATACAAAACAGTCTTTTCAGTAGAAAAGGTTAACACATGCAAATTTAGTAATATTGAATCCATCAGACACATTTTAATGTTAATATATAGAATGAACCTAAAAAAAGTTTGTAATAATCTTTGCTGAAATCTTTTGTAGATTACTTTGATGATTAGCTTTTAATTATTTAATTTAAATTACAATACTATTGTGAAAGTTGTTAAATGTTTGAATGTTATTATCAACAAACCTGCAGTCACATAGGAAAGCACAGATAAAATATCCATTGAACTCTTTAAACTGTAGAAGGAGCAGATAAAGTGCTCCATATCTACAAGTATAGAACAAGACTCTGTAATCTAGAGATTGGAAAAGATTATTCCCTATATTATACTGAAGAAAGATTTGCAAATTGCTAGACCACTCAATAAATTCCTTGACCAAGTTTTGACTAGGACACACATATATATGGACAAGCAGATTTCAGAAAAGCCAGAGGAATTAGACAACTACATGACATATAATGAAGAGAACAAGAAAGTACAAGGTGGTTTACCTTGACTATACTCAAGATCTTTGAATGTGTAGGTCTTGTCAAAATATAAACATATTAAGGCTAATTGGCAGAACACTGGATTATTCTTCTGAGGAATCCTTCCAATGAACAAGAGACTATTGTAAGATTGAATGTGGAGAAACAAAGTAGTTCAGAATAAAAAAGGAATGAGCCAAGAATGCACCTAGTCTCCATTTCGGTTTAATTTGGATAATAAATATATGATGAAAATGTCAGAGGAGAGATTTAAAGAGATGATAGCTGGAACAGCAGAAGATCAAGAATTAGCCATTTGAGATGTGCAGAAAACAGTATGTTACCTGTACATAAAAAAGACTAGATACAGCAAGTAGCAGTATCTAGTTGACTTCAGTTGATTGAAAAAAAAAAGTTACGTTGGGGTAGATGATTTAGAATTTGCATGAAAGGCCACTAAGAAATTGCAAAACTTAAAATAAGACTGTAAAATAAATACTTTAAAAAACCATTCTGGAATACGAAAATGGCAATTAACTGCAGTAGTACTGTTGCCTATAAAACAACACAGACTCATCCATATAGTCCCCAAGATTTATGTAAAAGAAGATTATAAAAATGTGTTATAAAAGTAAAGAGAAAAAAATGAGAATTAAGTTAACACTTAGTAAATCATCTTAACATTAAGATAAAAAAAGTTACTGTTAACCTACAAACTTACAATTGAAGAAGTGAAGATGGCTGATAGATTTGTTTTCTTGGGCTCAAGAATATACAAAGATGCACAATATGCTGGAGAAATAAAGATGAAATAAATCCTACAGAAAAGAGCAATGAAAAACTTATAGTAGACATAATATACTAATGAGGGGTAAGGACATTTCAATGACAATTAAATTAAGAATAGTTAAAAGCAGTGTTATTTCCAGTGATAACACAAGGCTGGAAAGCCAAGAAGAATTGAGCATCAGATCTAAGCTACAAAAAAGCAGATCATCACTAAATCGCAGAAAAATGATACAGAAAACTCTCTGATGCTATTCAGTGGTGATATGGATTTTTGCAGAACCGGTAGCCTCAAGAAGTGCAAAAGAAAAAAGTGCATTTTTGAACAATGGATTTCAGGACAGTTGACAAGGACCATAAGAAAGAATAAATCAACCAATCCAAGATCAAATAAATTAATTAATTCTGGATCACATAACGACTGACTTTTCCTTTTGATCAGCAAAAGAAAGTCACACACTTTGAAAGTGTGATGCAAATGAATAATGAATTAGGGGGAAAATGATTTGAGGGAATTGGGAAAAAAGACAAAAATAAAACAGACAGGATCAACAAGATTACTAGAATGTCTGAAAAAAACTGATTTATTACTTAAAATAGGTTAGAATGGTGTTTGCTATATAGTGATCAGAAGAAGTGAAATGGGACTAAATACATCTAATTAATTAAATAAGGTGACTGATCCCATCATACTTGAATATTTAACTGCATTTGTTTGTTTTGTAACTCAGCTGATTAATAAACACTACACTGAATCTGAAACAATACCAAATAATAACAGCATGTGTTAAGGCTGTCCCTCTTCCATTTTAATACTTTCTTAATATTCTTTTTTTGAAGTGGAATAAATGCCTACTTAAATGAACCTATGCAATATAAGTTCACAAATGTTTGAGAAATACATTGTGGCAGGTCAAGATCACTTATTCCTTAGTAATTGCTATGAAATGCATTAGATTGAAAAAATATTTAAAAAGTGAATGACCTTCCAGGTAGTCCTTGGTTTACAACCATAAGTGAGCCTGGAATTTTGGTCATAAGTTGTTATGGTTTTAAGTTAAATTAGCACATGACTGAACCTGATTTTATAAGCATTTTTTCAATACCCATAAAATGAATCACTATGGTCATTAAGCAAATCACATGATTGTAAATGTGAATCAACTTTCTCCAATGACATTTTTGCTGTTTTTGCCAGAAACTGGCAAAAACCCTTGCAAATTGTAATCACGTGACTGAGACACTGCAATTGGTTGCAAATGTGAGCCAGTTGCCAAATGCTCAAATTAAGATCATGTGACTGTAGAGAGGAATTTTTGCAATGGTCACAAGTGCTTTACAGGCTGTAAATCCATCATTTTATAGGCTGTTGTAACTTTGGACCATTGTTAAATGAATGGTCATAAGTCAAGGACTAGCTTTATAAAGCTTAAATCTGACCAAAACAGTTGGCTTGGAATCAGGTTGCACATTTTATAGACATTATTACAGGCATCTCCAGCAACACATGCTTCTAGAAACTCCTGTTAGGGCAGAACACTTTCTCAATTGACATGTAGACCAACAATTTCTCATCCCTTGAGGTTAAATAATGAGGAAGGAATTTGCTGGAGGATCTTCATTTTGAGTTTATCTATGAAATTAGTTGGATGAAGGAAAGGAATTTGCCTCCCCCAAGACCGTGGAATAAAACCTGTTGTGATTCATGAATAATCTAGCTCAGATAGTACAGTGGGTGTCTAGATGGAATGACATCAAGGTTTGCTTTTATTTTGGTTGAACACAAATAAAACTTTGTCTGACTTTCTTCAAGATAGCTTTTCTCAGAGTTCTTATCTGTGTATTACATAACCATACTCATTGTTCCTTCGTTGGTATTTCTTTGAAACATAATCCTTTTCCTTAAACTTAATACCGATTTGAGCTTTTTTCTGTTGTGTGTATAATGAATCCAAACTATTAATTTAAACATCCTTTTATACCAATACTATTAATTTAAACATCCTTTTATACCAATTTGTTTTTTGGGGGAGAGTTGAAATCCAATATCATTTGCTGTTATCACTCTGAACTATCTTGATTAAATGCAGGAGAGCCAGTGGTAACAAAATGTTTACAATATTTTTTTTAAAGCTGTGATAATTCATATTAGCAACTACATTTGCTGGTATTTTTATTTTCTAGTAATAAGTGTCAAGAAATCCAGAACCCAGACCTGACAAATATCATACAAAGATAGCATGGCATTTCATATTATCTTTGCTCTTAAAAAAACAATATTTCTTTTAACCTTATTGGTGATTAGGTACCACCTTCATTGTATTGTTTAAGACAAAAAATGTGATATTGTCCTTCCCATGCTGACATAATCCTTTCAGCAGTGTTGATTAAGACTTCAGTAAGCACTGGTCCTATGCATCCATGGAACCAAGCTGGGAAAGCTTATTCAACATTTAAAAAAATAAAACTGTTAGTAAATTATTGGATTAGAAAAAAGTCCCCCCAAAGCACATAACTCATTGTTTAGAATACTTTGCATGAGATTATGTCTTAAGAATCAAACTTAAAATTTCTTCAGAAATTAAATAAGAAACTAAGCAGCAATGTTTGACCATCTGACTATTAAAAAGTTCCTACATATGTGTGAATTTCATTTAAATGCTACTCATTCTGTTTTAAACAGAAATGGAGTTTAAACATGCATTTCAAATTAAGAATGAATATATCTGTCCATTCTGGTTTCATCCACTTTTTCAGCTTACCCACCTTAAATTTATTTCATCCCAGCTTCATTTCAGGTTGTATTTTTAAAAAAGATATTTACATGCAAATTCATACCATTCACTAAGTGATTTACTAATGCATTTTTGCAAAACATTTCAAATATAAAATGTGTTATTTTTTATGTGTGCATATTTATGTCTAATATTTTTACTTAATGAGCAGTGTGGTGGCTCAGTGGTTTGTCAGCTGGAAACCCAGGTTTGAGGCCTAACATCACGTTAGGCCTGATCTCACTCCAGCTCCTGCCAACCTAGCAGTTTGAAAGCATGCAAATGCAGCTAGATAAACAAGTACCAGGTTGAGAAAGTAACAGCACTGATGTCATACACCTGTGTATTTTGTTTATGCACTGGTTAGGAAAACACAGATCAGGTAAACCTCTGCATTAAAGTATGAAAAATAGAATTTTGTCTGTGTCTTTCCTTCAACTAAATATTTATAAGGATTGAATGAAAAATGATGCTCCCAAAGTTGTAAATCACTGATAGGTAGCAGTACTGATGTGCTAGAAGCTCTTATGTATTCCTTAGCCTCTGTTCTAGTTCGGAAGTTGCTATGAGAAAAGGTTCTGTTTTATTCTGTTGCTATTGTTTGTGAAATGAAAGCCTGCAGTAAGTGCAGTAAGTAAGCGATGTGACGATTAAATTTTGATTGCCCCTTCCAACTGAAATTCAACATCAAGTTCAAGTTGTTTATGGTGACACTGAAATGAGTATTCTACATTACTAGTCCCCAAAAAATGTAAAAGTGATATACTCAAAAGAATTGAGTTTTTTTTCTTCAAACTAGTGGAAAGGACTGTTAGGACCTCATTAAAGAAACAAAATGTGGAATTTTTTCATGATGGTTTTAAAAGTTGTCCAGCTTTGGCAGAGGTATGTGCAAATAGAGTTGACTGCTTGGAGACATAAATACTAACAACAAAATAATTCAAGTTAAAGATAATTTTCTTACTTCATCTATTAAAATATCCCTATTTAAACTGAAATTATGGAAGTGGTGTTATTTTTCATTCAACCATCATATGTGTCAAACTGCCAAAGAAATTTGGCGTATGAATTACTTACATAAAGAGTACAATTCCTGTGTTGGCCAAAGCAAAGGCAAGACCCAATATTCCGCTGCCCATGATAGCATTACTAAGGTTGAAGACAGACATTCCCAAAGATGTTGTGCCTGGACTCTGTAAAAAGAGAGAATAAGGGATATAAAGGAAGAAAGCAACTTAATTTCAAAGTTTGGCAACTGTATTCTATTCAATGTTCATTTTGAGAAGTCACTTTATCGTTACATTAGTCACTTGTATGTTGAGTCTAACATTCAGTTATTTGCCCAGTGGAGTTCAGTAATATAACAAAACTGACAGATAAGTCAGTATTTTTTAATGCAATTCCTATTTAGTACCTATCAACTGGGTCCTATTGTATCCTGTTAAATTTCATTATCACCTCAATCTTTATGTCAATTAAGGTTCACCTAAATTGTTTAAAATCCAAATTCATGCATTTCTTTATTTTTACACAATACATCTCAAAGCTTCATGGTTAGGAAGATGTCTTTTACAAGCAGGATCATAATAATTGACTCTAAGAGGATTGGTAGAAGTCAATATGGTAAAAGTGTTAAAGAGGTGGACTACTAAAAGTAGGATGACATGGCTTTACTTTTCTGCTCATCCATGTCTTGCCATCTAGACTTGTTAAGAGTGAAACATGGTCAGTTGTACCAAATATGCTGATTCCACCAGCAGGTCTCACTCAAAGCCTTTTATTAGTTTAGAGTGCACCATGTCCAGCAGCTTTCACTACAACTCCTTGGAGAGCATAGTCATAAGTTAGGAAAGACAATAATGGAATTAAAATATAACCATCATAACTAGCAGCCATTGAGAACCTTACCCATTACTTTGGCTAATCTCCTTTTCAAGCTCTTGAAAATGTTAGGTAGCAAAATTTCATAATGTAATTGTTTGAACAAATACTTTTATTTATCTGCCTTCACCATTTGTCTCCATTAGGTAATTTTGGAATTCTGGAAGAAAAATTCCCTGCTTCTTACTTTATCCACACTGCATTCACTGATCATTAGGAAGATTAACTGTGGGCTGCAGAGAATTATGCAACTTACGTTGAAGGAAGGAAAGGACATAAATATAATCACATAAATGAAACACAAATGAGAAGTCCTGAAAAGGATAGCTAATGGCAAAGCTTCTCCTTGCATAAGACATCAAGATGTTTCAGCAGTTTCTGTACACATGCAACATTAGAGAATAAACCTGTATGAGATGAGGAGAGGAACCTACATATTCATCACACTTCTTCTTTTCCAAATGGCTGTTAGTTAGGCTTCTTCTGCTCTCGTGGTCTGCAATGAACTTGCTGAAAGGAAACAAGAAAGCAGGATTTTTTTTTAACATTATGAGGCATAGCATGGATGCACTTTTATCACCTGTTACTGCTGTAGAATACTGTGGCATTTCAATGTACTGTAGATTTGGAATGCTTTCATTAAACCATGTTGTACACTGACATTTGAGAAGACAACAAATATTATAGATGGAGGATATAATAAGAGACATACAACACCTGAAAAGACATCTATATATGGTTCAGTTCTCTGATACACTGTTTATTCCTACTCCTTTTTTTTTTTTTTAGTGTGACCTGGAAATGCAAATGGTGAAATAGAGAAGAAGTCCACAATGTCAGAGCAGTGTGAATTTGCCAGCATTCGGCTGTAGACTACAGATTCAGCATTGCTCCATTTTCACAAAATCCTTGACAGGAATGACTTTGTTAGTGCACAAAATCCAATGCATTTTAATAACAATTAAACTAAATAAACTAAAAAAATAAAATAGAAAAGAAAAAATGCAAAAAAGAGAAACATATATAAAAAATAGGAAAAAATAAAGAAATGATTTCTCCCTTCATAAAAATAATTAGGAACAATTTTAGTAACTTATCACCTTCTATTATAATACAACAAATGTTTCCTTTTTCACAAATCTCATATCTTACCCATAAACAAATCCATAAAATCTTGTCATTTCTTTCCTTTGTTATTCCTCACAGAACACTTCAAAATGTTAAACCAGTCTCTTTTGTGAATCCAATATAAGAAAGTAATCCAGCTCACTTGTTAAGACATCAGTTGGTTTTATTTCTATATCCACTGCAGCGTCTCCTTTCACATCATTCCTGTAGCCTGACATTTTAAAATTCATTTTCAAATCAGACTCAGGCCTATGAGGTAAAACTTGCTCCTCTTCCATATACAGTGTATTTCTAATGCCAAACATTCTTAAAACGTCCAGTCCATTATTCATAAATATCATTCAATATGTCCTATAATACACCCCAAGGTGAACAACAAGGATGGTTGGACGATAACCCATGGGACACCTGCTCCACGACCCCCACTAACATGACGGGAGAGACGGGTTATTCTACTGACATGAATAGGAAAGGAAAACAGAAACCTATGATGGAAAGTTATGTCGTGAGGCCCCGTACATATGCAAAAAGAGCAAAAGAACTGATGAACAGTGAAGGAAGATTGAAAAGTCCAATGTGTGAGCAAGTAATAAGGAGCCTCAAGAGGAGAGGGACAACTAGAAACGGTACAGCATACTCACGGACACCCGAGGAGGAAGACAGCGTCCCTGGGTGGAAGAATATATACAGGAATGCAGCCGCCAGGGATTACACCGATAGGCATCTGGATCCGCGTGATACACCCCCTCCCTCGAACGTACGCAAGCACAGTCAGTCCAGGGAGGGTCGAACAACCACGGAACTGGGCTAGAGAGGATGATGGATGCGGGAGGGGGTGAGCAGAAACGGAGAGTGTTTGGATCCAGGAGGAAGGAAACAGCAACCTCGGAGGGCACTAACACAATAAAGGACGTGGGCCCTTTAAGAAACCAGATGGAGGGAATGGAAGGACTGGTAACTAGGTCAAGGATATGAGATTGTGGATAAAAATCCCAGGACAGGAAACTAATCTGACCCAGGACAGGAAACTAATCTGACGTTAGGGATCTGCTATCGCCCTCCCAACCAAACTCCAGAGATAGATTGCTTTTTGGAAAATGAATTCAAGGAGGCCTCAAAAAGAAATAGGGTAGTCATAATGGGGGACTTCAACTATCCCCAAATAGATTGGGTAAATTCTTGTTCTACACATGAAAGAGAGACAAGGTTCCTCGACATGTTAGCCGATTATTCCCTTGAGCAGATGGTCATGGAACCTACCAGGGGAAAGGGGATCCTGGACTTGGTTCTAACTAACGCACAGGATTTGGTTCATGATGTCCTTGTAACCGAGCCCATAGGAACCAGCGATCACAACACAATAACCTTCAACTTAACCATGGATAGCAAATTGTCAGTGAAAACTAACACAGAGACCTTAAACTTTCACAGAGGGAATTTTGACAAAATGAGGAAAATAGTAAAGAAGAAACTAAAAGGAACAGTAAAAAAAAGTCAAATCCCTCCAAAATGCTTGGAAACTGTTTAAAAATACGTTACAGCAGGCTCAAATAAAATGCATTCCTAAAAGAAGAAAGAGGATTGGAAAGTCCAAGAGGATACCAGTATGGCTTACGAATGACGTAAAGGAGGTTATTGGAAAGAAGAAAAACTCATTTAAGAAATGGAAGGCTCTTCCTACCGAGGAGAACAGGAGGGATCACAAACTCTGGCAGACCAAATGCAAGGCGATAGTCATGAAAGCCAAGAGAGACTTTGAGGAGCATATAGCCAAGAATATTAAAAATAATAACAAAACCTTTTTTAAGTACATCAGAAGCAGGAACCCAACCAGAAAATCAGTTGATGACAATGGTCAGAAGAGGATAATCAGAGAAGACAAGGAGATTGCTGAGAGGCTAAATGACTTCTTTGCCTCTGTTTTCACCGAGGAGGATAGAGAACATTTGCCTGCCACTGAATTAGTTTTCCCAGGGAGGGAAATAGAAGAATTAAACCTGATAGAGATAAACAGGGAAGATGTTCTTGCATGCCTTTCTAAACTAAACGTCAACAAATCGCTGGGTCCAGATGGCATCCACCCTAGAATACTCAAGGAACTCAAGTGTGAAATTGCTGAACTTCTAGCTAAAATATATAATCTTTCTCTAAGATCAGGCACTGTACCGGAGGATTGGAGGGAAGCAAATATAACCCCGATCTTCAAGAAAGGATCCAGAGGTGATCCAGGAAACTATAGACCAGTCAGTCTAACCTCAGTTCCAGGCAAACTGATGGAAACCATTATTAAAGATAAAATTACAGGGCACATAGAAAAACAGGCATTGCTGAAAGAAAATCAACATGGTTTCTGCAAAGGCAAATCATGTCTTACTAACTTGTTAGAATTCTTTGAGGGTGTAAATAAATACATAGATAAAGGGGCCCCAGTTGATATTGTATATCTTGACTTTCAAAAGGCTTTTGACAAAGTTCCTCACCAAAGGCTCCTAAAAAAGCTCTCCAGCCACGGAATTAGAGGACAGGTCTTGTCCTGGATTGGTAACTGGCTAAACTGTAGGAAGCAAAGGGTGGCAATAAATGGACAATTCTCCGGATGGAAAGAAGTGAGAAGTGGTGTACCCCAAGGTTCAGTTTTGGGACCTTTACTTTTCAATCTATTCATCAATGATCTGGATGTAGAAGTTAATAGTGAGGTAGCCAAGTTTGCTGATGACACTAAATTGTTCCGGGTTGTGAAAAGTGAAACTGATTGTCGGGAGCTCCAGAAGGATCTCTCGAAATTGTGTGAGTGGGCAACAAAATGGCAAATGCATTTTAACCTAAACAAGTGCAAAGTTATGCACATCGGGGCAAAGAACCCCAATTATACTTACCAACTGATGGGGACCAAACTTTCTGAGACAACCCAAGAAAGGGATCTTGGGGTTTTGGTGGACAGCTCGATGAAGATGTCAACCCAATGTGCAGCAGCAGTAAAAAAAGCAAATTCCATGCTTGGCATGATTAGGAAGGGAATCGAAAATAAGTCAGCAAGTGTTGTATTGCCTCTGTACAAATCGATGGTGAGACCACACTTGGAGTACTGTGTACAGTTCTGGTCACCGCACCTCAAGAAGGATATAATGGAACTGGAAAAGGTGCAAAGAAGGGCAACAAGAATGATCAAGGAAATGGAGCGCCTCCCTTATGAAACCAGATTGCAACGCCTTGGTCTCTTCAGCCTTGAAAGACGGCGTTTAAGGGGTGACTTGATTGAAGTGTATAAAATCATGCATGGGATAGAAAAGGTGGATAGAGAAAAATTCTTTTCTCTATCACACAATACCAGGACAAGGGGGCACTCCCCAAAGCTCATAGCTAAGAAAGTGAGGACAAATAAAGGGAAATATTTCTTCACCCAGAGGGTCGTTGATTTATGGAATTCACTTCCAGAAGGGGTCGTGACAGCTGTCAGCCTTGACAGCTTCAAGGCAGGGCTAGATAGATTCATGGATGCCAAGTGTATCGGTGGTTATTAAAACGGATGTCCATGTGCCGCCTCTATGTTGGTTGAGGCAGGCAGGATTCCCTTGAGTACCATTTGTTGGGGGTCAAGGGAAAGGGAGGGTTTTGCCTTCTCTTTCTGCTCAAGATCCCCATGTACAATTGGTGGGCCACTGTGTGACACAGAATGCTGGACTCGATGGGCTTTGGCCTGATTCAGCATGGTATGTAGGTCTTTGGTTCTTCGGGTTTTCTCCCACGTAGAATTTGAAGTGTCTTGGCGATGTTTCGACAAAGTCCCATTCGTCATCTTTAGGCTGGTGCTTTCGGCTTCGTGCTTCTAGGAGCAATGTGTGATTGTAGCTGTTTCTTCCTTTTAACTGCTAGTGGGGGTTTGAACTGATTGGCTGGGAGCTCGGCTGTGTTCTGATTGGGTGGAGGTGTGTCCTGATTGGTTAGGGGCTTGGCTGTGCTCTGATTGGTTTTGATGAGTGTAGGTCTGGTGTCATTCTTTGTGTTATGGACTCATTTGTCAATAAGGGCGGGTTTCCAAATGGCTGGTAGGCAGGAGGTATCATCTCGTTTGTTCATGCTGTGAGGGCGTTTGTCTATCTCGATGGCTTCTCTGATTATTCTGTTATTAAAGTGTTCAGTTTTGGCAATAGTTCTGGTCTTTTTGAAGTCAATTTCATGTCCTGTGGCTTTAAGGTGTTGGACCAGGGAAGAAGTTGGTTCCACTTTTTTGACTGAGTTTTTGTGTTCTTCAATGCGTGCACTTATTCTT